>ML846873.1:0-35223 GCA_009831015.1 Picea engelmannii
CATTCTGTGGTTTTCTCTCGCTTTAGGTTTCCACGTAAAAACACTGGTGTACTGTGTATGTGTATGATTGTTCATTTGTTCATTGTTTATTTACTCTGCAAATATTGGATGATAATGCTACATTGATATAACACTTGCATTATACGGTTAAAAAGGATTAGATTGCTCTATTACTGATTCACCCCCCCTCTCACTAATCCGACATCTAGGACATGGAGGTGTCGATATATGCTATGACAAATTCCCCCTAGTGTGTGAGATCGGAAGAGGAGCTAATGGCCAAAATACAGTACCGAATCACATAGGAAGTTGTTGAATGGGATGAAGTGGAGTTCACCAAATTTTGGATTGGAAAAGTACTTGCAATACAAACCAAGGTGTTAGATGAATTTCTTCCTGTTTTGGGCATATCCATGCCTAGGTGTGGAAAAAAATGGCTACCAAATAAAGTACATTGTGCACCATGAAGTATATAAAATGCAAAAATGATGGCCACAAATAAGATACACGGTGCATCCATGTCAAATAGATCATAGCCATGACCAAATACAAAGTGGATATATATCATGAGAATAATTGGAACTGTGAAGTGAATGTCTGATCCTCCAAAAGTACCAATGTCATGTGTGTAATTAGTACTATCTTGTGCAACCTAGGAAACAAAATAAAGAGGAGATGATACTATGGTCCAGGGTATTCAATCCAAACTCATTGATGGTATGAATATTCACCATGTGAATAAATGAGCTAGCGTTGAACTTGAGAGAAACTGTTTGATTACTAGTCATTGATGTATACCATTAACAAATGTGAGACAACTGACTGATAATGGGTGTTAAGGTACCTAGTACATTCTAGCAAGTGTGAATAGATGTGTTTTCATAGAACACTTGTGGAATATATCAATCAAGGGACATTGATGTATTCCCACTATTGATAGTGAGGGAACCTCCAACTAATGATTGCAAGTCCCAAGGTACCTTTGTACAACACGAGAAAACATGAGGAACGTGATTTGAAGGTATTGGACAAAGTCTAGAATAATACACCACCGAGTATGGCTCTCGAATGCACCAAATGGAAATAGTGCACATAAGAGACCCTCTAAGCAACAACCAATAATGAACACCGCTGATAGAGGTGAGGAATTCCACCAATGATGAAAATGGAAACCAAGATACAACAGGAATCCCAATATGTGAATAGAGGTTTTGTCTTCAAACGCATGGGAAACCATTCAACCAATGAGCATTGATGAAATGCCAACTGCTGAGTGCAAGGTAACTTACTAATGATGAAAATAGGCCCAGGGTGTTACCGACTCTAGGCCAATCTCTCATAGCAATGTGTTATAATTGATAAGAGATGACCTGCCAGTGAAAAGTCAAAGAGGACCTTCCACACTAGCACAAGCAAGGAACATTGATACCAATGCAAGTGAGAATAACTTAACAATTGGGAAGGTCGACATGGATGGTCAAGAATTCCAAGGAATGGTCAACATAGGCTGAAGACTTCCCTTGAACATTAGCATAACACAATGGTGACTTGGGCATCATTTGACACAAATAGGACCATCGATATAAATCTACAATGCAGGAGGCATTGACAGATTCTTCGTAGTGATTGGAAGGGTAACCAACTAAAGGAGTAAAAACTCAAAGATCATGGTTTGGATCCTAAGGAAACACTAAGACCCAACTTGTTGAGCAGGAGACTCAAAAGTTTGTGCTCTGTTTAAGGGTGACATAACTAACACTATTGCCACAAAAAGTAAAGATGTTATTTCTTCCCCACTTCACTCTTTTTTTCAAAATATTTGATTTTTATGTCTTTTTCATGTTATAAAATCCTAAAAAGGAATAAAACAATGCCATGATATAGTGGAGGAAACAAGTGTCATAGGGTGAAAAAATAGTTCCAAGCACACGAAACATACCTATGCAATATGCATGAAGGATGTGTAGGATATGGACACTCATCAACACGTTTCCTCCAAGGATAAGGGTTCCGATATGCAGAAGCAATAGATGCAAAGGTGAGTGGCTAAAGATAATGCATAATTAGTAAAAAATGAATGGTGAATTGTAGTGTGCATTAGTCTCAAAAGTCTAAGCAATGGTATGCAACACAATGGTACAAATTGAAACGAAAATGTGGGAGCCTTGTGGGGGATGGCCTAAAAAGGACCAAGAAGAAGTCATGTAGCTTCAATGCAAAGTCATAGTGGTGCTAAGAGGGCTCTTGAGCCTATGGAAAACTTTAGCATGGGCACCAAAATGACAAGCAATGCACTAACTAGGGCACCCGTGATCAATAGGCTCTACAACACAAGTTATGACACTTATAAACAACAACAAAGGCTTAGTGTCACAACTCAATGGGGTCAATCCTAAGGAAAAAATGAAATAGGAAACTAATAATCCACAATTCAAGGTGGGAAAAACCTAATCTGTATGGCAATTCTGAGTCCTTTACTTGTGTGTGTGGATCAAATTGGACCAACGTGACTTAAAAATGCCACTAAATAACCCTAAGAACTTCACCACACCTATAAAGATGCAAAGATATTCTGAAATGACAATGTTAGGAATTAGTTCTCACAAAAACAACTAATAAAAATTAATGAAAGGCATTATATACTATAGCAAGTGGGTAAAAAAAATCTAATGCATAGGTGAAAAATAAACTTTTACCATGTGATTTTGAAAATTTACTAAGCCCTTGTTTTTAGCTCCAAACCCTCAAAATTTAGGCATATATTGTAGGAGATTCCACCATTGATTTTCAATTTCATTAGCTCTAGGTAACTCTTCTCTCGTCATTTTCATCCTTTTAAATTCAGTTTTTCCTCAAAATTTGACCTGTGGGGACCCCCCTGAGTAAAGGGAAGGCACACCCATGCTTTTCCTTCACATGGGGTGCATGCGAGCAGCCTAAACACACTTCTAGTGAATAAAAGGTGTGTTTGTACGCACTTGTCCTTCACAAACGGTGCGTACAACCCCTAGAAAATGGAAAAAAAAAACTCTAACTTGAATTTTTTCCCTTGAAACTTGCAAATGGCTATTGTTTGGAGGGAATGAGAGCAGAAGGACTTTGATAACCTTGTCATAGATGATACATAAGTGATGAATTCTCTCTGGGATTGTGTCTTGCTTAATTTTTCACAATTCCCAACATGCATCCCATAAACAATTGTTGCAAACTCTTGTAGGGTACTGGGAACCCGACCAAGATGCCTTTGTATTGGATGATGAACTCCTTAAGCTTAAAGTTGAGGACATATAATTCCTTATAGGTTTTTCTCGTTGAATAATGCTAGTGAACTTTAGAGGAGGTGGGCATGGAAATGGTGCCATGACCATATAGGAATATGCCAACACACATTGTTTTTCGGGGACCCAGAAAATGGGTTCCCAAGTCCCAATCAATAGCATAGAGAATCTAATATTAAATATTCTTCTCCTTATTATTGTTCGAGTGGCTTGCTCTGCAACATTTCACAAAGCCTCACGCCGACATATGTGTTATGGGATATTGTTCCTGAAACCCAAAGTTTTTCACTGGTGTCCAAGGCTTCTAACAAATATGAAATCCCAATTGATAGATTACATAATGGGGAGACATAAGAACTTTGGGTATAGGAGTATTTTATGCTCATTCTTGTTTGACAGATTCTGTTCGATGTGCCCTCGCATCTCACCCGCTCCACTCATAATTTGTGATCCCACGATGGTTTGTTGGGTGGATCTAATGCATAGTCTCGGAGGTGGATGCATCACCAATGTGTTTGACAACACAATTTTCAATTGGTGGTCTCAATAGCTGATCATTATTGATGACTAAACATATGTCGCCATAGATTTCTAGAGAGATCTCGAGCTATCAATACCTCCATATGTCATGTGGGCCGTTATCTATAAGTGACAACCTTTTATACTTTAAAATTTGTTTTTTTTTTCTTTTTTTCTTTTTTATTTATAAGAGCGATTGGAAGAGGAAAATTGTTTTTTGGTATGCAAAGTGACTAAAAAAAATCCTAATGATGTAGATGTAGGACTGGTTTGACCTGTAGGGTATCCCATCACCGACATAAGGTAGAGGTGAGGATTAACTCGGAGGAGAGACATAAAGGGTTCTATAGATTGTCCATTATCATTTGTTCATGCATGGTTGTGTAAACCATGACTTCCCTAGGGTCTACGACATGACATGTCAATATTATCAACATTTCCACATTATATCACATCAAAGGATATTCACACGATCATCATTCCATAGTGGTATCAAGAGATATATTCATGAGATTGTTTGTATTTTTTAGAAGGAAATGCCCACAAGTTTCACGGACTTACAATTCTATCTTCTAATTCACTTAGTTGATGAGGTTGAATTAATTAGAGTGATTTGATGTTCTTCTTTGATCCATATTTAGGAGAAAAATGAACTGATTAATAGACTGAATATAATAAACACAGAGATAGGAATAATAACACAAATATCCATTGAACAATATCTTCTATCAAATAATGAAATAGGCGGAAACTGTAAAACTGTAGAACTAAAACTTGCTCGAATGGTGGTAGCTATCTCTGAGAAGAGATGTGGCTGCTACGCGCATCCGTTTGAGAATAATGGATTACAATGAAGCTCCAGAGGCCCTTTTCATATTACTCATGAATTCCAAAACCCTAGAAATCCAAAACCTATCCCTAGAAGGTGAAACGCCAAAATTCATGTGGGCCCTATGGGTAAGTTAGTGTAATTTGGTACCTCAACTTCCTAGGGTCATAAATTTTGCATACGACTTTCATTTTAGGTGCGTGATAGCCCGTTGGAAAGGTCTTTCAGAGAGCTGTACATTCCGCTATCAAACTTTGACTCCGTGTACTATTTGATTGTCACGAGTAAAAAGAACAATGTTTAGGGCCCCAAAACAACCCTGGAAGTACAACAAGACGCGACAACACGAAAACATACAAAATAAGCCAGTTGGATTAGGCGAGAGGCCACCTGTATCCACCTTGAGAATGTGTGAGGCTTCAAACAACCCCAGAAGTGTAGAACTCATAATTATAAAGCAGTACAGAAAGACGTGTTGAATAAAAAAAGACACGAGGAGCCAGTTGGAATAGGTAGGTGGCCACCAATATCCACCTGGAGCAATCCTCCCCCTTAGGAATAAATGGTCTCCATTGCATTGAGTTCCCCCATCAGGTGAGGAAAATTCTGCTGGATTTGGCCCTGGGTGAGCCACTTTCCTTGGTGTAGGAGTTTCCATGCCTTGACAACCCAATAAATCTGGATCCACTGTTGGCGAGTGCCCTTGACATGTTTGTCCATTATTTGATCGATGGATGCTTGTTCCATGCAATCAGGGTTGAGCTTTGTTGGTGTCAGATGTTTAACAATCTCAAAGGTCTCCAATAATGGTGGAAAATATGGCTGAAGGAGGTCCACATTGAATACTAGATGCAGACCAAGGAAGGGTGGAGTGTTGAGTGCAAAAGCATTGCTACCCACAACCTTGGTGATAGTGTAATAAAGCATTGCTACCCACAACCTTGGTGATAGTGTAAAGTGAGTGAAGCTTTCAATGGGGCCCGGTGAGACGCTCCTTCTGCAAATGTAACCAATCTTTGTTGCCAACTTGAAACTAGTGTGGTACCCTATGTTTATCATGGCACTGCTTGTACTTAGCATTGGATTTCTACAAAATCTCTTGGACCTGTTGGTGGATGTGTTGAGTTCGCTCAATAAATCTGGTGGCTTTGTTGATCAAAGAATGGTCAGAGGAAGAGTCTGTCTATGCGGTGGCAAGAGGAAGTGCAACATCAATGGGTCCCAAGGGTTGGAATCCCAGACCCACCTGAAATGGGATATGGCCGGTGGAACTATGGAGATCCTCGTTGTAATTGTGTTGGACATATGGGAGACTCTAGTCCCATGTACGAGGATGCTTAGAATTGTACATGCGTAGTATGTGCACAATCATTCGATTGACGACCTCGGTTTGGCCATCAGTTTGGGGGTGGAAAGAAGTGGATTTTGTGAGCTTAGTGTCCAACAAAGATCAGAGACTGGACCAAAAGGTGCTGAGGAACTTGCTGTCTCGATCAGAGATGATGGTCTGTGGTATCCCAAAGTGAACCCAAACTAGTTCGAAGAAGAGATTGGGAGTATCTACAACTGTGAAATTCTTCTTACAGGCTGTGAGGATGGCCATCTTCGAAAACCGTTCAACGACCACAAACACACAGTCATTTCCGTGCTTGGTGGACGACAAAGCATACATGTAATCCATGGATATGGATTCCCACGACTTCTCAGGAATAGGAAGAGGGATGTATAAGCCTTGCTTCTTGATGACTGGCTTGGAAATGGCGCAGGAATTGCAATATCTGATATAGTTGCTGACGTCCTGTCGAAGTCTTGGCCAATAAAAATGTTTCTGAAGAACAACCACAGTTTTCTCTACACCAAAATGTCCTGCCACCCGACTATAGTGGGATTCCTAAATCAACTTTGCATGCTCGCTTGTAGGAACACAGAGATGGCCCAGGTGGCATAAGAGTCCGTCCCCAATGTGAAAATTAGTGACAGTGGTGCATGTATCGAAGAGCTGATATGTGGTGGCGAAGTCTGGATCTTGCTGGTAAAGTTAGGGCCACTCCGATGTTTCATGTCCACATGAATGGAGCACAATGGTGAGTGCAGCCACATGAGGCTAACTGAGCCAGTCAATGACATGATTGGAGATACCTATCTTATACTATGTTGAGATGGAATTGTTGTAGGTAGGTGGACCACTTCTTATGGTGGTCGTTTTGCAATTTCCCCTATGTCTATATGAACTGTAGAGGCTTGTGATCAGTGTGTATGATCATCTCTTTCCCCAGAATGTATTGTTTCCATTGACGACAGGCTTATATAATGGAATGCATTTCCTTGTCATAGGTGGGGTATTTTCGGATAGTATCGGAGAGTGTCTCACTATGGTATGCCACCGGATTCCTATACCAAGTGAGAACTGTGCCCACAACATAGTCAGATGCATCAATTTCAATCTCGAATGGTTGTTGCAGATTGAGCAAGGAGAGTACTAGAGCTGAGCACAAACGATGTTTCAGATCTTCGAATGCTCGTTGCTGCTCCTTCCCCCACACGAACTTGGCCCTACCACTGCCCTTGGTCACCTGGATGAGGCCCATGCAATATGGGAGAATCCCAACACGATCTGTCAGTAAAAAGTGGCTAGTCCCAAGAAGCTCCGAAGTTCGATCTGTGTGGTCAGGGCTAGACAGTCATAGATGACTTGGATCTTAGCTAGATCAACCTATACCCCATGATCATCAACAATGTAGCCTAGGTATTGGACCATGTTCATGCCAAAAGAGCATTTTTCCAAGTTGGCAGAAAGCTTGTGCTGCCGCAGAGTGCTCAAAACCTGCTGAATATGCCGCATGTGCTCCTCTCACATTCTGTTGAATATGAGGATGTCATCCAAATATACTACCATAAAGGAGTTGGTGAAGGGTCTCAATACATCATCCATCCACCTCATGAAAGTGGCTGGTGTATTTGTTAAGCCAAAGGGCATGACTAGCCATTCATAGATACCTTCTTTAGACTTGAAGGTTGTCTTCCAGACATCAGTTGGTTCGATGGGAACCTGGTGGTAGCCAGACTTCAGGTTAATCTTGTTGAAGAAATTTCCCCCCTTGAGTTGGTCAAGAAGGTCATCAATCCTGGGAATGGGGTAGTGGTTCCTAACTACGATTTTGTTTAAGGCTCTGTAATCAATGCATAGTCGCCAATTCTCGTCCTTCTTCTGCATGAGTACAATCGAACTTCTGCAAGGGGAGGAGCTAGGTTTGATGTGCCCCTTTTGAAGGAGCTCTTGGATTTGACACCTGATTTAATCATTCTCCATCAGCAAGTGCCGATAGACTAGTCCATTAGGTAGAGGTGCACCGAGGGTCAGATCAATTGGATGCTTGACTTGGTAGTGTGTCGGTACCCCTGTAAGTGAGACAAAGATGTCTCTATATTCTTCCACGATATCGTCCACTTGCTTCTGCTGCAAAGAAAGGCATTGTGTAGAGGCCACAGATGTGGCGATGACCTTCTTCTTACTGTGAGCATGGATCACAAAGAAGATAAAATTCCCAATCTGTGAAATGACCTTACTGCATTGCTTAGCAGAGATTAAAGAAATAGCAGTGGACAGTGCCACCTATGGGATCCTGTACAATTCTCTACCCAAAGTAATAATAACACTGCAGGGTCTAGACTCATACACACCATGACACTTCCACAAATATGGTTGTCCTAAAAGAACATCACAAACTTCAAGGGTAGAAATATCACACAGTACCTCATCTTTGAAAGGATTAATGTTGTAGGGTAGAAAACAGTGTTGGATGACACATAGATCTCTTCCTTGACGAAGCCAACCGATGGTGTAGGGATGCGGGTGCAGTGTCATTGGTAGGTTCAGCTGCTTGACGACCTCTGCTGAAATCAAGTTCTTCTTACTACCGCTGTCAACAATGAAATGAATCAGAGCCCCCTTGACCCACATTTGCGAGTGAAAGAGGCGTCCCCTTCCTATGGTTCTTCTAGGTCGCTTGGTCGGACTTTGGTGGTAGCAACCGTGGCACTGGGTTCAACATCGATAATTCGCTTCCCTCCTTCAGGATTTGACTCGGAATCAAAATCGGCCTTTGACTCGGAAGCCTTCAGCTCGACCACGAGGGACTTCTTAGAGCGACATTCGTCGATGTTGTTCCGAGGACTTTTATGGTACTCACACGATTTTCCCGTGTCCTTCTTCATCTTCTCGTTACCCTTCTTGTGTTGCGGCTTGGACATATTTTTGTGAGGGTGACCATCTCAAATTGGTCTCTTTCTATGTGGGTTGGGTTGCCTTTGCCCTGCTTCGGCTGTGAGGGATTTGCAGATCCAAACTCTCGTCGTTTTTGCTTAAATGTTTGCTCGATTTTGACAGCGTATCTATAAGCCATGCCTAATGAGGCGATGTCCAAGAACACCATTTCTGTTTGAATGTATCTATGCAAACAATCGTGGTATTTGAGCACCATATGATGCTCAGAATCTTTGATACCCAATTTGGTGCGTAGGGTATGGAAAATATTGGTGAAGTCTGTTACTGTCTGGTCTCTTTCTTGACATAGGGTGGTCCATCTGGTGTATTGGTCCTCGTAGCTTCCAACAGAGTAGTACTGTTCTTTAATGGCTTCCCGGAAGGAATCCCATGTAGGGGCCACCACACAAATTACATATTACTCCACAACCCTTTGCTCAGAGTAAGTATCCCACCAATATTTAACATGGGGAACGACCTTAAGGAGTGCAAAAGTGATCTTTTCCCTATCGGAAAAATTGTGGACCGAAAAATATCCTTCGGGCAGATTCAACCATTTATCTACAACATCTACATCTATCAATCCTTCAAATAATGGAATATCAGAATTTACCTGTACCTTGAAGGGGGTTTCATGGCCGCTTGATGAACATGCTTCTCTCGTGGGCAACCGTCGAAGGATCTGCACGAAGTTGTCCATCATTTCGTTCCTTTGTCGCATGAGGGCTTCCTCGAGCAACATTTTAATATGATCTCCTGCTCCATCATCTTTCTTTTCGTCTCCCATGGGTTGTTTTTGGGCTCGGCGTGACTGATCTAGTAATGGCTCGATTGGTTCGAGCCCCAACTTCTTGAACCCAGACCTTGTCGGGGACATGCACGAAGAGAAATAAATGAAGAGCAGACCACTATGATACCACTGATCCGGATTTAGGAGCGAAACGAACTGATTAACAAACTGAATACAATAAACATATAGATAGAAATAATAACACAAATATCCAGTGAACAATATCTTCTATTAAATAATGAAATAGGCTGAAATTGTAAAATTGCAGAACTGAAACTTGCTCGAATGGTGGTAGTTATCTCTGAGAAGAGATGTGGATGCTACACACATCCTTTTGAGAAGAATGGATTACAATGAGTCTCTAGAGGTCCTTTTCATATTACTCATGAATGCCAAAACCCTAGACATCCAAAAACCTATCCCTAGAAGGTGAAACGCCAAAAGTCATGTGGGCCCTATGGGTAAGTTGATGTAATTTGGTACCTCAACTTCCTAGGGTCGTAACTTTTTCATACGACCTCTGTTTTAGGTGCGTGATAGCTCGTTGGAAAGGTCTTTCAAAGAAATACACATTCCGCCGTCAGACTCTGACTTCATGTACAATTTGACTGTGGTGAGTCAAAAAAACAACATTTAAGGCCCCAAAACAACCCTAGAAGTACAACAAGATGTGCTGACATGAAAACATACAAAATAATCCAGTTGGATTAGGCAAGAGGCCACTCATATCCACCTGGAGAATGTGTGAGGCTTCAGACAACCCCATAAGTGTATAACTCACAATTATAAAGCACTACATAAAGACGCGTTGAATAAACAATGGACACGAGGAGCCAATTGGAATAGGTGGGTGGCCAACAATATCCACCTGGATCACTCTTGGAGAGGTACGTGAAAAAATTGTAGATTTTTTTTCAACAAAGGGAAAAACTGAAGGGGTCTATGGTAGAGGGGTACACAATATACAAGCCATTCTATTATGCTAGTAAGTACATTAAGGAAATTAATGACACAACAAGTGCAGTGGTTTGGGATGACCATAAAGATAAGGAAAAAAGGGAAGGTGAGCTACTCCAAACCAATTGAAAAAGGTGTGATAAAGAGTAATCCACTTATATTTTGTCAAATTTCTATGGAGTTGTTGTTTGCACTTCACTTGATAATATTTATTTGAATTGATACTATTTGTTTTGATTTTGTTAATATATCATCGAGTACATAAATTGATGCCATCAATAAATTCATTCTTTATAGCACGGAGGTGATGTGAGCATGGTTGCATTGTATGAAAAGAAGAAAAGGAATCAGGACAATGACATGAAATATTTAGATGGTTAAATTGTAGAAGCATGCCTTATCCTAATCATTTTAAAAAAAATATACCAATGATTTGTCAAAATAGTTGGGTGCTTGACCAAAAAAAACAAAAATATGGTTTTCTCAATCGTTACCCATGTGGTGAAGAGAATGCACTAAACATAGGGATTGTGTACAACAACTCTATAATATTATCTCTACATCAATTATTAATTTTATAATGCACATTTGAATTACAACATGTGTTATGTTTTTATTACTCAAGTTACTAGAGATTGGACACATAACAATATCCTTTGTTTTCATTTTTACAGATGCATCATTCTTATCTACGTGGGTATATAGACATCATTTTTACATAGAGGATGTCGATGATGGGCATGTAACGCTTGAGTATGGAGTGGAGGTTGAGATTTACCAATCTAGTCATGTTGCCACCATGATCATGACCTAGCAAAGGGAAATTTAACTTAAATTAAAAATATACAACAGATCATACAAGTGGACTTCTCATCTTTCCAATGTGTTATTTTTGGGTGCAAGTGGTGGGATACATTAACCCAGAGTAATGTAAAGGAAGACTGTGATAGTGGGATAATATATATTAACTCTAAAAATATATGGGATGAAGAGAAGAGGCCTTAAGTTTTCCCAAAATGTTGCAACTAAGTGTCCTTTTACCATGATGTGTTGGATAGGGATTAATAGTTTGTACTAAGACATGATTCGAGATTAAAACATGTTTTTGAGAACAAAAATGGTATCATGTTAGGCATTGAAGATAATTAGGGTGATGGCAATGGAGAGTGATATGTACTTGTTTTATTTCAATAATTATGTAGAGAATGTGCCATTTATTATGGTTTCTACTCTACTATTTTAGTATTTTTATAATGGATTCAAATATGATGTTTTTATTTTTATTTTTATTTATTTATAAATAACCATGCATGGGAAACTCCCACAGGCTTCATCATCGCCGATCGATGGTAATTGAGGTAATCCATCAACACAAAAGTTCCAAACACCCAACCCAGAGGGGATCAAGAGAGACATACTCTTGGCCTCCTCAAATTAGAGGAAAGATGTCATGTTTGACTCATGATAGCTTGAGCTAACCCTTGAGAATAAATATGATCTTTTTATTGTGGTTTCTACTTTGTAATTTATCCCTCTTACTTAAAACTTTAGATTTTAATTTCACCAACTTTAGAAAGTAATTTAAATGTCAAACTAATTGGAGTTTTATTTTTGGTATAGGTAGAGAATAAAAGTATAATTAATGGTGATTTCACAAAGATATTTAACGAGTATATTTGGGCTTTATTAGTTATTGTCAAATTTCAATCATTCCAAAATGTTAATACAATACCAAAATAATTTTTTCTTCATGTTATGAGGTTGGATATGAAAAATTAAAAAAACATTTACAACCATCATCTTGAAAAAAAATAAATTGTTTTGGAGCTTCAAGCTTTTTAATTAATTATGAATTATTTTCAAGTGTAAGATTTGCATGTTGTCTCTTTTTCTAAGATTAATATATTTTTTTAACAAGAAAATGGGGAAATTGTATTAAAATAAAACAACGTTCAAGGACACGATAGATTTACAGTTAGTCCAATAATGGAGAGTACACTTTCTACACAGTCTGAAATTATAGCCATTGTATCTACTTTGAACAATATTTCTAAAAGCCCATTTTCCTGCATAGCAAAAATTCCCCCCTTGTATAGTCTATAAAAGACACCTAGTATAAGTATACAAAAATGAAGCATAGAAGTTTGAATGTTTAGTTGGTATGGCCATCAAAATTTTGTTGCTCTGCTTCTGGAGCCGGTGCATTCAAGTCTAGTGGTTCTGGAGCCATGGTAGGGGAGGAAGCTGCTTCAGACTGCTCTGATGCTGTTGGAGTTTCTACTGCTTGCTGAGGTTGAGATTTCAATTCTTTAATTTGTTGACGGAGGGCATGACATTCGTCCTTCATTGAGATATTTCATGCCTCTGCTTCACAAATTCTTCCAACACAGTGAGTAAATTCAAGGAGATCCCACTAAATATGTTATAGAGGGTGAGTACTGAGTTGTGGGTGTCTTCCAGTTTACCTTATAGTTGTTCAATATGGTGCATTCTTCTCCCTGATCGTTGAGCTACCATTTCTGGTTGTTGAGTCCCGAATTCCTAAGAGGGAGAGTCGAGAGAAGAAATAATGGGAATTGAAAGACAGAGCACAACATCATTGACACCCAAGTAATTGAAATGAGCCATAACCACATTCTTTCCGATCCTAAATTCTACCTACATATGAATTCCCATGTCGCCATTTACAATCAACCTTCGAAAATCATAACAAAGTGTTACGATCGATCTACAAGTACATTGTCCCATCCCACATTCCAGAGAATTCATACTTCGATATGGTAGAAAGGACTACTTCTTCTAGGGGAATTTAAAGTGCAGTGGTGACTCTGCATGCTGAGAATGTGTTGGGAGTGGAATGACAAGAGGGTGACATATGTTGACGATGGAGTGATTAAGGAGCTGAAGTGATGTGAGATGAGCCTTTGGGAGGAATGAGCGATGAGTTCCTAGGGGATACACCCCCCCCTTTTTATTTATTTATTTTTTAATTGAACTTAGAAGGGAAAAGGACTTAGCCCGACCTTTAGAGAGAGGAACCAAGAGGATCCCCGAATGGAACTGAACCGTGCATTTTTACTAGTCATGGGATATAGTCAATGGAGTGTGTGACATTGATTGAGAGAACTCCTTCCGAGATTCAAAGATATTGATTGGCAAGGCTATCAACATCCTTGTTGTTTTCTCTCAAAAACATGGAAGAAGGTGATGGAGTTAAAGGATTGAATTTCCATGTGAATTATGCTAATAATGGATTAGAGACGAGTATTATTTGAGTTGGAAAGAAATCTTGCATGCTTAATTAAAATTTTAGAATCGCATGTCACCATGAGGTCAGAGATACTTAGTCCTTTCACCAATTCCAATCACCAAAGGAGAGCGTAGGCCTCTGCTCAATTATTTGTAGAAGTGCCTATGTTCTATGCATATTTTAATTTATTGTTTCCTCCTGGGCCATAGAGAACCCCTCCCAGACTTGCTGCCCCGAGGTTTCCCTTCGAAGCTCCATCAAAACTTACAATGCAGTTGTATTGAGACTATTTCTAGGAAGAAAACTCCCCAAGAGAAAACTGAAGCTGCTATTTTGGTTTGGAAGGGGGAGAGAGAGCCACCGGGGGGGGAGTTAAATTGCTTGAACTAGACCTCCTTGTTGTTGTCCAAATCTTGAAAAGGGACTACAAATTTGGCTTGGATTTTGAAATGTTCTAAGAGGACGCAGATTGCTTTTTTTCCCACTTAAGATGGAATCGATTTTTGTTCTACAAAGATTTATTTATTTCTAGCCAACCAAATCTTCCAACAAATATATTTGGGAAGAGCTAGCCAAATTTTTTTGAAGAGCCATTTCTATTGGGAGGGGACATTATAAATGTGTTACCATTCGTCGAATATTTTCCTACATGTCGTGGGCCATTGTACCCTTGAGAACAGGTTTTGGAGAGTGACCTGCCACACCAGCCGTGAGAAGGAGCATTCTAGAAATAAATGGTTGATTGTTTCTTAGCCTTTCTTACAGAGGGTGTACCAGAAGGGACCTAAGAAGCCTCGTTTATAAATATTTTCTCCTATCATAATTTTCCCATGTGCTATCATGCAACATAAAATGTTGACTATTGGAGGGCCACCATTGCTCTAGATGTGCATCCAACAGGATGAGGAAGGGGGGAGGGTGGATTGTGCAAGAAATGAGTCGTACCCTTTTTTAATTGAATAATCGTAAGATCCTGAATCCTAAGAATTAGATTTGGACAAGTGAACAAGGGCACAACCTTTGATCTTATTGATGAGAAGATGGGAGAGGGTTTGAATATGGGGGGGGGAGCTCCCAAGGACCATCCCAACCATTTACCAATTGTGCGATTCCAAGTGGAAATGTTATAGAGGGTAAATTTCCCTTGATCTTGTAGCCAAGAAATGAGAGGAGATAGGAGCAGATAAGAAGAGAGAGGCATATTCCCCACAATTCTATCAGAGTGAATTAAAATATTTCTCCCATTTACTGGTATCCATGTTAGATGGTTTTGGATGAGGGGGAGGGAGGCCTTCAAAAGATTCCAAATTTGAGAGCCTCCTTGCACGACTGGGTCCACATCAAGGCAACGAGTTCTCACTCCTGAAAAGTATTTGTGGTATATCACTCTTTTCCACCAATCATTTTCTCAAAAAATCAACCTCCTGAGGATTTTGGATCCCAGGGCTAAATTGACTATACATGGGTCCTTAATCCCCAAGCCTCCACGATATTGGAGCTCTGACAATGTTCCAGTTTATTAAATGAAATTTCTTAGAGTTAGAGCATCCTCCTAATTTCTAGAGAAATCGTTTGAGTTCTTGGGCAATGGTAGATTTAATCTTGACTAGTGCTATAAGAGAGGAAAACTGAAAAATAGGCAAAGCTGAAAGGACAAATTTTAGAAAGATTACTCTACCTGCTGGGTTTAACCAATATGAGCCCCAATGATGGAATTTGGATTTAATCTTGTCAAGAATTGGGTTCCAGGAAGAGGCTAGAAGGGGTTTGAGGCATATGGGGATTCCCAAATATTTAAAAGATTGCCAATTTTTAACTTGAGGGAAGTCTAGAATGCTGGTTGTTCTTCTTAGGATTCTGACTAGGGTGTTCCAAGAATAAATTTGGCTTTTATAAATGTTTATAAGGCCACCAGAAGCTGTTGTGTAATCATCCATATATATTTTGAATATTTTAGCTATGATTGAGGAAGCCCCACCAAGGAGGATAATATCATCAACAAACTGAGAATTATTTATTCTCTTTACCCCATGGGTGATTTTGATGCCTGGGATAGTTTTTTGTAGTCTCTCTTTATCCAGTCTTATACTTAAAGCTTCAACCATAGGGATATAAAAAAATATGAGAGAGGGGGTATCCCTGATGAATACCACAAGTAACTTTGAATAAGGGAGTTTTTCTGCCATTTACCAGTAGGGCCATTCAAGTACAGTGGAAACAGGTGGACACTGAAGAGAGAAAAAATTCATTGAAACCAAATATGGTGAGGAATTCCATTAAGAATCAGCGTCTTACTCTGTCGAAGGAATTGTCCATATCAATTTTGATGGCCATTCCTTGGTCTCCTCTAACTTGACTAGAGTGGATTTCTTCTTCGACCAGGAGGATATTGTCCACCATTTGTATTTTTTCTACAAATCCTCCTTGATTAGGGGAGATAAGAATGGGGATGAGGGGTTTATGGTGGTTTTCTATGATCTTGGAGATGATTTTATAAGAGAGGTTGCACAGGGATATTAGGTAGGAAAGGGCAAAGGATGTCACCATTCAAGGAAATGAATTTTATCATTTAGAACTAGATTTGTGGATTCCTCCTTTGGAGGAATTTGCACTACTCCATTCCTTGGTTATCTTGGTTCTTCTTGGGTACCATATCTATTGTATTAAGCAAAAAGCAAAAATACTACAGAAAATACCAACGGAACAATAAAATGTAGATAACCACAACAAAACATAATACCTTTATTGATAGGAAGCAATGTTCACTTGCCTCTTCGAGGGGGAAATATCCAATGGAGCAATTCCCTATTAAAATAATTCTCAAGACAAAGATTTATCATGCCTCCCACTCTTATTTATACTAATTCTATCTTCTAAAGAACATTCTAGAGGAAGATCTTNAATGTTCACTTGCCTCTTCGAGGGGGAAATATCCAATGGAGCAATTCCCTATTAAAATAATTCTCAAGACAAAGATTTATCATGCCTCCCACTCTTATTTATACTAATTCTATCTTCTAAAGAACATTCTAGAGGAAGATCTTTTTAGAAGCAAAAACTTCTATTAGGTCTTCTTACATTGACTTGTTCACATTTATTAAATAGGCCTTATTAACTAATGTCAACATTTATTACATGGAAAATATATTATTCTACCTACGTGAGGGCCGATTAGGGAGGTTAGGTCCCTAACATGCCCTCCCTCTTGAAGAACAACCTTGTCCTCAAGGATTGAGACGATGAAATTGTTGCAAAATGGTGGCTAACTCCTAGGTGGCATCTTCTGGAGTTGTATCTTTCCACTGAATTAATATTTCCTTGATGGTGTTCTGATGGAGATGATGCTCTCATTGGTCCAAGACTGGTTGTGGCTACAACCAAACGAAACCGTATTCATCCAACTCAGGGATATTGGTTTGAGTTTGGCACTTAGTTCCAATCACCTTATTTAAACATGAGACATGAAAAACATGATGGATCTTAGAATGACTAGGAAGAGCTAACTGGTAGGCCACATGCCCTAGTCGCTTGATAGTGGTATAAGGACCATAAAACTTGGGAGCAATTTTTTGACAGTGTTCAACTTTGAGTGAAGTCTTCTTATACGGTTGCAAACAAAGACACTTATTTCCCGATTTAGATAAGCCAACAATGAAATCCATAGAAATATCCCTCCAAATAGCAGGGGGAATTATAAGTAGTTGGAGTGTGCCTGAGGATTTAACTGTTTCTCCCTTGTTGCATTGAAAGAAATCACATCCAACCAAAAATGTGTGAATGTCTTGTTTCATACCATCCTAAAAAAAAGAACGTTTGACCCTTTCATAGGTTTTGGTAAACCCTAAATGCCCAACTTTGGATGAAGCATGAAGCTCAACAAACATTGTGGATTTAAGTTGTGTCTGTTTGATTAAATACATATGACCTTTGTAGCAAAGCTATTAACTATGCCAAGAGTGCCCTTGAGAAAATAGAGAATGGTGTTGCAAATGTTGGATTAGACGAGAAAGTTTGGGGTCTTACACCCATTACTGAATAACAACTTGGAGCTAATCTGGGACAATGAAGAAGAGGGAAAAGAGGGACCCTTCTTCTTCATACTTTCTGGAAAGAGTGTCAACAACCACATTTTTTTTTCCTTTCTTGTAAATGATCTCATAATCATATCCAAATAGCTTGATCGCCCATTTTTTTTTGCTATGGGGATGAAATTCATTGTTCCATAAAATACTTGAGGCTCTAATTATAAATTTTAATTTGGAAGTGTTTCCCCAAGAGACAAGGACACTAGAGATCCATGGCATGCAGAATAGCCAACATTTCTTTTTCATAGATTGATTGACCCACATGTCTCTCAGAAAGTTTTTTTCTAGTGAAGGCCAAAGGCTTGTCATCTTGCATGAGGAATGCTCAAATTCCTTTCATTGAAGCATTACATTCCAGGACAAAAGTCTTTGTGAAGTCGGGAAGGGAAAGGAATGGAGTTGTGCACATAACCTCTTTCAAGGCGTGGAAGGATCGATAAACGACTGGAGCCCAAGTGAAAGCATTATTTTTAAGGAGAAAAACTCCCCACAAAGATTCAAGAAACAATATAGAAAAACTCCCACTTTATTACTCTCAAACCCTTAGGGTAGGGAAACACCATACAATAAATCCTAGTACAAAAGAGATCCTCTCCTGTTCACTTGCCTCTTCGAGGGGGAAACCTCCTAATGGGATACATGCTCCAAATACAATACTTATTCTTGACTTATCATTATATTCCTTGAACCCCTTTATATAGTGCTACCAACAACCTAAGAACATTCTAGAGGAGGAACCTTCTAGAAGAAAAACCTTTTAAGAAGTCCTCTTATATATCCCACTACCTCTCTAGATACACTACATTCCACCCCCCTTAGGAAAGCGTTGTCCTCAATGCTTGTTATGAGGGTGTACAACCATATACCAAGGTCCCATGGATAAGTGCGAACCATAGTGTTGAAGTAGGTTGGAGAACCAGGGTCCCATGTAGAAATGTAAGCCACTATGTTTAAGTAGTCCAACCACCACACTAAAGATATCAGAGCTCAAGAACCAACTGAAAATGATGCTCCAAATATTGACACTGGTCATGTGGATCCAAGTATGTGGAACCAACTAAAAAATCATCCACTAAGATTGGAGAGTAATAAAACTCAACAAGAATATGCATAGAATGGTCTTGTTTACTCTCTAGAACGTGGTCTACATGAGGTGGAGCAGAGTCATCAAATAGAAGATGGAAGTGGTTTTCATCCCAGAAATGACAACTATCCATATACCAATCATCACAATGGTCCTTGTAATCATACCAAGCATATATTTCTTGAGTATATTCTCCTATGATATGATTGTACATGGTATTCATAATGTTGAACGAATAGTTGTTGAAATATCGGTTGTCATTGAATTGTTGAAAGATTGGTGGTCATTGATGTCAACCCTTGAACAAAAGTTAACAAGTTGCATGTCAAGGTAAAGTAGTTGTAAACAAAAGTTAACAAGATGCATGTCAATTGCATGTTAAAGTAACTGTAAACAAAATATAACAAGTTGCATGTCATCATGAGATCCTCATTAAAACACAGAGAAGAGTCAATTGGAAAATCACTTATGGGAATACTAATTAGCATATCTGAAGCTAATAAGTCAAAGTCAACGAAGTCCAGTGATTATAGAAGTTTGTAGGAGCCGAGCGTACAAATAAAAAGTTATAGATCCAGGTTCCTTGCATAAATCTGTGAGTTTCAGGAGGAAAAGCGCAGACATCTGTGAGTTGCAATGAAGAAAAGCATGGACATCCGCGAGTAGGAAATGTATGGGTCGCAAACCTGTGAAGAAAAATTGTTGAAGATCAGGGATCTAAAAATCAGGTCAGCTATAGGTTGAAGGTATGTCTTCCTATGTATTCCTATGTATGTTAGGGTGTGTATTATGAAGAAATCAGGAACTAAAATGTATTAAAGATTCATAATCATTTGATTTGGAGAACTCTCTTATGGATATTGGTATGAGGTATGTGTGGTTGCAGTCTTGATAGATATCGAAATCAGTAGCAACAACAAAAGTATCAGAAACAACAACAACGACAACAACAGGTTATCAGTTACAACGATAGAGGTAGTGATAGATTGGTCTACATTTATATTTTAGGGTGGTTGGACAGGGCAAGGAAAGGGGGTTGTAGCTCCTTCAGGTTGGAGCTGATAAATTAGGGAGTTGGATCTTCCTTTAGGTTGAATCATATAAATAGGGGGTTGAAGCCTCCTTCTAGTTGTGGCTGGAGAAATAAGAAGTTGGTGCTTCCAATGAATGTGGTCTTTGATAAATAAGAAAATCATTATGTGGTTTTCTCCCGCATTGGGTTTCCATGTAAAATTATGGTGTACTATGTTTATGTGATGTTTATGCATTATGGTGTTGATGATATATTGAATGCTAATGATAAACTATTGAACATTATTGGAGCTTTTATATTGTATTAAAAGTACTAATTGTTCTCATACTGATTCAACCCCCTCTCAGTATTCCAAAAATTGGTATCTGAGCAGGTCCTTCAGGAAGCAATCTAACCACTGAAAGGAGATCATGGAATACACTAATATTGGAGCACCAATGTTTGAGGACCAAAAGTATACCTAATGGAATAAAAGGATGAAAACCTTTTTACAGGCACATGGATTTGATGTTTGGAAATCAATAGTAGATGGGTATAAAGCACCAACCACTCCCCCCACCGAAAGAGATGGAAAAAAACTTAGCGAAAACAACTAAAAGGATAAAGGTACCATTCCGAGCAGTCTAGTTGATTTAGCATTTTTCAAGGTTATGCATTGTGATAGTGCAAAGGATCTTTGGGATAAACTCCAAAACATTTATGAAGGAGATGCCAAAGTTAAGGGAGCTAAGCTTCAAATCTTCAGAGCTAAGTTTGAACAATTGAAGATGAAGCAAGATGAAGACATTGCAACTTACCTTTTACGAGTTGATGAAATAGTTAACACTATTAAAGGATTGGGAGTAGAATTTCATGAATCAATGGTTGTTCAAAATGTATTGAGGTCTCTTCCTATGAGATTTGATCCTAAAATATCAACCCTAGAAGAAAGAGCAGATCTCGGTACATTGAGCATGGACGAGCTACATGGAATATTTACAACATATGAAATGAGAACAGAAAAGGAGAACCCAGTCACGAAGGAAGCAACTTTCAAGGCATCCAAGAAGACAAATAAGAAGAACAAGAAAAAGTCAAAACCAGGTTGCAGTTGTAGTGATCATTCAGATGAAGATGAGGAGATGAAAATGTAAGCTTCCATTGAATTTTTTTAATTGTTGTGGTATTGGTCATTTTGCTTCTAAATGTCCTCATAAGAATAAAGATAATGATGAAGAAGAAGATTCTAAAAGGGAAAAGAAATATCAAAAGGGAAACACGAGAATAAACAAAAGGAAATTCTTCAAGAAAAGTTTCTACTCAAAGGAGGACAGTTCCTCATCAAACGAGGAGGATAATGATAGTGACAATAATTCAGAAAAAATACTCTTCATGGCAGTAGGAGATGATCCTGAAGAAGAACGCGAAGTCGATCTCAGAGCAGAGCTAATTAGTGCATTAGAATAACTTTGGAAATAAAGAAAGAAAGAAAAACAAGTCACTCAAGGCAGAGTTAAAAATGAAAGATGGATCTCACAATTCCAACTCTGAAGAAATCTAGCAGATGATCATGAGTCAAAAAATTAAAAAAGAAGAAGACAAAATAATTGAGGAAGTACTTTGAAGTTAGTTAGAAGAAAAGGAGAAAACTATTGAAATCTTGGAAGCAAAAATAGTCTCTTTAAGGAAAGATCTTTAGAAGAAAGATATGCAACAAAAGAGCACCAAAATATTGGATCAAATCATCATCAATCAAAGACCATCAAATGACATATTCAGACTAGGATACAATCAAGCATAGAATGAGAAAGGATTGAGCTCCAAGACAATAGAATGGGAATAAGAACAAAGAAGCTATGCAAAGATTTTCATAGATTCTGTCAAGAAGGAAGAATGCAAGCCCCCAAAGAAGAACATTCCAAAAATAAATAAGTCTTAAGAAGACAAATTTAGAAGGAGTGCATCTCAAAGAAGACCATCTACTCCCAGGTATCAAAGGTTTTGTTATGGTCATTGTTTTAATTGTGCCAATTTTGGACATAAAGTTGTAAACTGCAGAGCCTATGCCAAGAATAGAAGTAACTATGCATGGTATTTAAATAATATTTATCCCAGAAGATATTATGAAGCATATAGTAGAAACCAAAATAGTTTTGGCTCATGGAGCAATGAATTAGAATGCTACAAATGAAACAATTTTGGACACAATGAAGAATTGTAGATTGACTATTCCACCAAGGGAACCAATGCAGAACATTAACAATAACATATCAGAACCACAAGAGATATGGAAAATAAAGAAGAATCAATGCTCGCTTTCTCTACAAGCCCAACACAAAAAATGTGATTGGTATGTTGATAATGGTTGTTCAAAGCATATGACGGGTGACAAGAACAAGTTTCTTACTCTAAAGAAAGAAAAATATGGATCAATTTCAATTGGAAATAATCATTCAACTAAAATTATAGGTAGAGGCATACTTAATCTTGGAAACAAAGATGCCATGGCAGGAAATGTTCTACTGGTTGAATATATGAAACACAATCCACTGAGTGTAAGTTAAATGTGCAATTAAGGACACACACTTCAGTTCGACTCAGAGAAATGCGAAATTAGGAAAGAAGGATCAGGAAATTTAGTGCCAACAACGATAAGGACTTCAAACAAAATATATGTTTTGAATGAAATT
Source organism: Picea engelmannii (assembly GCA_009831015.1). Lineage (NCBI taxonomy): Eukaryota > Viridiplantae > Streptophyta > Pinopsida > Pinales > Pinaceae > Picea > Picea engelmannii. The sequence continues at coordinate 22,759 of ML846873.1, forward strand.
GTAAAAGAAATTTGTTTCTTAGGAAATGAAAATGATAGTTAGCTCTGGCATAGAAGAATGGGTCACATGAACTTTGACAGTCTTGTAAAAATCAATAGAAAGGAAGTAATAAAAGAAATGCCTGCAATCTCAAAGCCAACAAATACTCTATGTAAGCATTGTCTACAGGGAAAACAGACCAGGACCAAGTTCAAATCAAAGGAGCACTCAACAACAAAACCATTGGATATTGTACATACCGATCTATGTGGACCATCGAGAACAAAGGGATTAAATGGTGAATAATACTTTATGCTACTAATTGATGACTACACAAAATGACTGCAGTTTGATTTCTCAAGAAGAAGTTAGAGGCATTCAAACACTTCAAGATATACAAACAGATGGTTGAAATAAAGATAGACTTGAAAATCAAATGTTAGATATTAGAGAATGGTGGAGAGTTTACTTCGAAAAAATTCATGGATTTTTGTGGCGAACATGGAATAAAATGGAAATTCTCAGCAGCTAGGACACCTCAACAAAACAGAGTCGCTGAAAGAAAGAACATGATAGTACAGGAAATGGCCAGAACCATGTTGAAATATTCCAAGCTAGGTAACATATTTTGGGCACAGGTAGTACATACAACAATTCATATCCTGAACAAAGGAATTCCCAGAAGTAATAGTGATAAGACTCCCTATGAGCTATGGAAAGGAAGACCGACAAATGTGAAGCATTTTAGAGTATTTGGAAGAAATTGCTATATCAAAAGAGAAGAAGGAAGGATTGGAAAATTTGACTCTCGAGTTGACAAAGGCATATTTGTCAGGTACTTAAGTAAGAGTAAGGCATATAAATGTTTCAATATGAGACTTAATAGAATAGTGAAAACCATCAATGTATAGATTGACGAGGCAAGTATATGAAAGCCCAAAAAAGAAAGCAAAGACTCAGTAGAGCAGGAAGGAGAAGAGGATTTGAAAGAATAAGTAGTAGAAGAAGAAGAGAAGCCAGAAGCAGAGAAGGAGGAAGATGACTAGAAAAATCTTCAGATATCTCCCAAAAATCCTAACCGGCGAGTGCAGAAAAATAATCTAGCTGAACAAATCATTGAGAATAAATATGCAGGAGTTGAAACCCAAAGAAAATTATGCTCACCAGAACAAAGACATCTAGCACTGTTGTCCATAGTTGAACCCAACAATTTTGAAGAATCCAACAATGATGAACAATGGATCAAATCTATGGAAGAAGAACTGGATAAGATAGAGAAGAATGAAACATGGGAACTTGTTCCAAGGCCTAAGAATAAGAACGTGATTGCCAGAAAATGGGTATTCAGAAACAAGATGGATGAGGATGGACGAGGATGGACATGTAACAAAGAATAAAGCAAGGTTATTATGCAAGGGATATGCTCAGGTTGAAGGAATAGATTTTGAAGAAAAAATTTCCCCAGTTTCCAGAATGGATGCAGTCAGACTGATCTTGGCTTATGCATGTTCTAAGAAAATCGAAGTATATCAGATGGATGTAAAATCATCCTTCCTAAATAGAGAACTAGAAGAATAAGTCTACATCGAACAACTAGAAGGGTTTCTATTGTCATAAAAGGAAGATTATATTTGCAAACTGAAGAAGGCACTGTATGGACTCAAACAATCCCCCAGAGCATGGTATTCAAGATTGGACAGGCATCTACAACAATAAGGGTTGAGGAAAGGCAATGCAGAGAACAATCTCTACATAAAGGTAAATCAAGATAGTATATTGATAATTGAAGTTTATGTTGATGAAATTATTTTTGGAAGTGATGATGACAAGATGAGTCAAAAATTTGCTAAAGACATGCATAATGAATTCAAAATGTCATTACTTGGTGAGTTGTCTTTCTTTTTGGGACTCCACATATGTCAACAAGATAAAGGTATTTTCATCTCCTAGACCAAGTATATAAAAGAAATGCTAAAAAAGTTTCGAATGGTATTTTACAAGTCCGTAAGTACTCCCATGCAGACTAGTTGCAAATTGAGCAAAAATGATAAATCCAAGGATGCAAATCAAAGACTCTATAGATCGATGATTGGTAGTTTACTCTATGTGAAAACATCGAGATCGGATGTGATGCAAGCAATTGGACAATTTTCAATATTTCAAGCAACACCGAAGGAAACACATGATACTGTATTAAAGAGAATATTCAGATATCTCAAAGCAATAGAAGACTATGGATTATGGTATCCAAAATGAAATGATCTATATCTAGTTGCATACATAGATGCATATTGGGTAGGAAGTGTTAATGATAGAAGAAGTACAAGTGGAGTGGATTTCTACTTGGGTGATTGTCTGGTATCCTAGTTGAGCAAGAAATAGTCTTCAGTATCATTCTCCACAACATAAGAATAATATATTGCAGCGTTGTACATATGTTCTCAGGATGAAGCAAACTTTGCAGGACATACAAGTGGAATATGAGGAGCCTATTCTGATATTCTTTGATAATTCCAATGCTATAAGTATCTCTAAGAATCCAGTGATGCATTCCAAGATGAAACACATTCCGATCAAGTTTCACTTTCTACAAGAAAAAGCTATAGAGAAGAACATCAAGGTAGAGTATGTTGGGAAAAAAGAGCAGATTGCAGATATCTTCACCCAACCTCTTCCGAGGGATACTTTTGAGTATTTTTGACAAAAAATAGGAGTAGTTTCATACCCGCAGTGATCTACATGGAATTTTGCACAATACGATAGGGTAAGAGCAATAGTAATCATGAAAGGCTTGAATGTTTTTTGAATGCTTTTAATCAAATATTTACATGATGAATCACCATGAAAAGAAACATCAGTAGAGATCATAGGCTTATAGACAGGGGGAGAAACCCCAAGAAGAAGTCGCCCTTTTCCATTGATGTCAAAGGGGGAGAGAAAAACAAAGGCATGGAAATGAAGAGAAGAGGCATGCAGATAGGGGGAGCCAACATGGGCATGAGTGTTGCCATCAATCATGTCTAAGTGTTTCCATCAATGCCAAAGGGGGATATTGTTGAAAGATTAGTTGTTGAAAGATTTATTGTCATTGAATTGTTGAAATATTGGTTGTTGTTGATGTCAACCCTTGAACATAAGTCAACAAGTTGCATGTCAAGGTAAATTAGCTGTAAACACAAGTTAACAAGTTGCATATCAGTTTCATGTTAAAGTAACTGTAAAGAAAAGTTAACAATTTGGACGTGAGTTGCATGTCATCATGAGATCCTATGTGAGTTTCATTTCATCATGAGATCCTCATTAAAACACAGAGAAGAATCAATTGGAAAATCACTTTTGGGAATACTAATTAGTAGATCTGAATCTAATAAGTATTCCTAGAAATGATTTTCCAATTGACTCTTCTCGTTTTAATGAGGATCTCATGATGACATGCAACTCACATAGGATCTCATGATAACATGCAACTCACATGCAAATTTTTAACTTCTGTTTACAGTTACTTTAACATGCAACTCACATGCATCTTGTTAACTTCTTTTCACAACTAATTTACCTTGACATGCAACTTGTTAACTTCTATTCAAGGGTTGACATCAATGGCAACCAATCTTTCAACAATTCAATGACAACCAATCTTTCAACAACTAATATTTCAACAATATCCAACCTTTAGCATTGATGGAAACACTTAGACATGGTTGATGGCAACACTCACGCTCATGCTAGCTCCCACTGTCTTCATGCCCCTTCTCTTCATTTCCATGCCTCTATTTTTCTCTCCCCTTTTGACATCAATGGAAAAGGGTGACTTCTCCTTAAGGCTACTCCCTCTGTATGTAAGCCTTTGATCTATAATGATGTTTCTCTTCATGGTGATTCCTCATGTAAATATCTAATAAAAAGCATTCAAAAAACATTCGAGTCTTTCATGATTACTGCTGCTTTCACCGTGTCGTATTGTGCCAACTTCCATGTAGATAACCGTGGCACTGAAACTACTCCTAGTTTCTGCCGAAAATACTCAAAAGTCTCCCTTGAAAGAGGTTTGGTGAGGATATCTACAATCCGTTCTTTTGTCCCAACATACTCTACCTTGATGTTCTTGTTTATAACTTGTTCTCGTAGAAAGTGAAAATTGATCGAAATGTGTTTCATCTTGGAATGCATCACTAGATTTTTAGAGATACTTACAACACTGGTATTATAACATAATATCAGAATAAGCTCGTCGTATTGTCAGTTACAACAATAAAGGTAGTGACAGATTGATATACATTTATATTTTATGGTGGTTCAATGGGGAAAAGAAATGGGATTGTAGCCTCCTTCTGGTTGGAGCTAGTAAATTAGGGAGTTGGAGCTTCCTTCAGGTTGAATCCTGTAAATAGGGGGTTGGTAAATAAGAAAATCATTCCATGGTTTTCTCCCGCATTGGGTTTCTATTTAAAATTATGGTGTACTATGTTTATGTGATCTTTATGCATTATGGTGTTGATGATATATTGAATGCTTATGATAAAATATTGAACATTATTGGAGGTTTTATATTGTGATTAAAATTACTAATTGTGCTCATACTGATTCATCCCCCCTCTCAGTATTCCAACTCATAATACATCTTTTTTGAATATTTTGCTATTCGATTTTGATCTCTTCAATATTTTGAAATTTTGCTTCCATATTTTGAACTTTGGCCTCGAGGGCTTCCACTTTATGTTGCAGGTCCATGAGAATTTGAAAGCGAATATCCATTGGAAACACCACATATAATACACCAAAAAAAATCTCTTAGAATTAGCTATCCAATGACACTGATCTGTTTGCAATCTAAGCACCCTGTCAAAATTTATGAGCTTTGCAGTCCCGTCGCCATCATGAAAAACCCGAAAATGGCTGATTTTAAAGCAACAATATCTTTGCTTCTGAAGCTTTGATTTGGAATTTTTTTTTTTTGAAATTGGGTGAAATTGTGAGAGGAACTCATTTTTGTGATTTTTTTTGGGAAAATTTGGCCCTTGGTGCTACCACTTCTTGGACTTTGTTTCGGACGATTTTTTTTTTTAAATTGGTTGTTTTTCCAAGAGGAAATCGTATATACAACCATTGATAATGACCATGGCATTCCCTTTTTTGGATTTGAGGATAAGGATGGTAGGGTTAATATTGCGGCTACAAATGGAAGAAAATTGTTCTTTAGTAACGTTCGACTTAGGAGGTTTAAAGCGACGAAGGGTTCTACCAGAATCCTGTTTGAGTTATTCCGCTTCATGGAGTGGAAGTATATGTGTGTTGGATTCGATGTAACAAATGATATCTTATATACGAAGGCGTCTAGGGTAAAGTTAAAACCTTTTTCTAGGAGTTCGAGGTTGGGGGTGTCCAGTTTTAGTGAGGATAGATTTACGACAGTAGAAGGAAAATGAATTAGAGGGGGGGGGAGAGGATGGATAAGATTAGTGTTTTTAAAAGAGGGACGAGTTTCATTACAAGGTAAAGGGAAGGAATGGTGAATAAGAGAAGGGGAGGTAATCGTTTCGTTGCATAGAAGGTGATTATGGTTGGGAGAAATTTCGTGCAATGAGGAGGAGGTGGGTTCATTAGACAATGATTGGATTATGGTTAAGGGAGAACGATTATTTGAGAGTGTGGATGGGATGAGTAGATTAATGAGTGACTTGGTTGCAACGCTTTTGGGGGCCGATTCATCTATAGTGGTAGGGGGGTGTGCCTATTCCCGTGATAGAAGGATGGAAAATCTAGATTGTTAATGGGGGCCATGGGGGTATCATTCTGGCCAAGATTGGTGAATTTATAGATTTGTGATTTAGATGAAGATTTAAAAGAGTTAAGGGCTGCGCTAAAGGACCTACGATCAACAAAGGACCAAATATCAAACAAAAACAAGGAGGGGATTTTCGTGTGGAGAGAAAAAAACTTGAACAGATAAATGATTAAGTTCTGACCTAGTGTAGTGAATTTTTGTGCACAAAATAACAATGCAATCATTGGAAAGAATCCGATTGAGATCAAGTCTTCTATGATGATGTTGAAGGTGCATGAAGGGAGGAAGAATACTTGAGTCACAACATCACTTCAAAAAGGTTAAGTCAACCACTCTTTTCAATAGTTTTATTCTCAGGTTTTCAAAAATCCGGGTCCCTTTGAGACTATCCTCTCCATAGAGGCTAAGAATCTTGGAATGTAAGTTTTCACAGTTAGTCATAATGCTTAGAAAATTTCTGGAAATAACTGCGTGTCAGGTTTCAAAACGTCTGATGTTTCTAGTGGACACTCCACCCATCATTGGGGACATAAAAAGCTCTTAAGGTGTCAAAGAGTATGTTGAGGTTTGCCTTTATAGGTTAAGCGAGGAAGGTGACCATTGAGGGAAGGAGAGAGAAATTTAAAGAGTCGTTGAGAATAAAAGTAGATAAAATTAGAAAAAATAGTGCTAATGTGTAAGAACAATAATGATAAAGAATTAAAATAGACGTAGGGTGTAAATATCAATGTAATTGTATTATACTGATAAGATGGTGAGCTGAAGTAACAAGTTTGTTGGTTTGGTTCTGCGCGCATTAAGTTAGTGTGTGAGAATATCACACTAAAGGAGTGCGCACAATTGTAAAATGAGACAATGTGCAATTTAATGTTTTGGCACACACCTGTGTAAGTACCTAAGAATGGCACGCTGGAAGTGGAACAACTTAGTGAATGCAACACACACAAGTGTTAGTGCAAAGGGATGGTGCACTGAAAGAAGAGTGCACACATCAAAAAAGTTTCACGCGCACTAGTTTAGTGCACGAGCTTTATTTTTTGAGGTTGGTGATCCTGGATGCAACATATCATTACTGTGGTACTGAGAATGTATATGTAATCACATGCAATTTAATGAAAATACACCCCTGCGACATACCGACCACGTAAAAGAGTTTGAGGCGGCTTAAACTCCAATAGTTGAGGTTAAGGGGGCTTAGTTAAAGGGGATTAAACTCAAAAAGGAATAATATATTAATATTCCTTAAAAAGTGTAAAGTTAGGATATATTATTTTATCCTAAGTCCTAAGGAGAGGAAAAGTGGCCGAAGGAAGTTCTCAACATGACAAGTGTCAAGTTGGGAACATGTTGTGGACTTAAGGCATTTCTCAAGTTGACAGGTGTCAAGTTGGGAACATGTAGTCAAATGGTTTGGACTTAGTCCATTCTAGCAGCGATCATGGAGGGATCATTCAATGATCACGAGGGGGGAATGGGGAGTCGACTGTTCTATCATCGAGTCGAATGTTATGTCATGACTCGACTGTTTTGTCATAGAACTATTCAATGAGTGAACCCAATAGTTGTTGTTATGAGCTCGACTATTACTAGGACAAGTAATTCCGCTGATTACGATCGCAGATACCTATGTATTGCTTAGTTTGGGAGCTAGACTGAAGAGTCAGGTTGTATGCAAGGGATATGCTCAGGTTGAAGGAATAGATTTTGAAGAAACTTTTGGCCTATTTTCCAGAATGGATGCAATCAGACTGATCTTGGCTTATGCACGTTCTAATAAAATCGAAGTATATCAGATGGATGTAAAATCATCCTTCCTAAACAGAGAACTGGAAGAAGAAGTCTACATCGAACAACCATAAGGGTTTCTATTGTCATAAACGAAAGATTATGTTTGGAAATTGAAGAAGGCACTGTATGGACTCAAACAAGTCCCTTGAGCATGGTATTCAAGATTGCACAGGTATCTACAACAACAAGGGTTCAAGAAAGGCAATGCAGACAACAATCTCTACATAAATGTAAATCAAGATAGTATATTGATAATTGACGTTTATGTTGATGAAATTATTTTTGGAAGTGATGATGACAGGATGAGTAAAAAATTTGCTAAAGACATGCATAATGAATTTGAAATGTCATTACTTGTTGAGTTGTCTTTCTTTTTGGGTCTCCACATATGTATACAAGATAAAGGTATTTTCATCTCCTAGACCAAGTATATAAAAGAAATGCTAAAGAAGTTTGGAATGGTAGATTGCAAGCCTATAAGTACTGCCATGAAGATTAGTTGCAAATTGAGAAAAAATGAGAAATCCAAGGATGCAGATCAGAGACTTTGCAGATTGATGATTGGCAATTTACTCTATTTGACAACATCGATACCGGGTGTGATGCAAGTAGTTGGACAATTTGCAATATTTCAAGCAACATCGAAGGAAACACATGTTATGGTAGTAAAGAGAATATTCAGATGTATAAAAGCAATAGAAGACTATGGATTATGGTATCCAAAATGGAATGATCTATCTCTAGTCTGGGCTTCTTATGATCACCTCCTTCATCTTCAAAACTTGACTCATGAGATAGCCTCCATTCCTCTTTCTTGGGTGTTATTGCAACAACCAAAGCAATGATGTTCTTTTTCATCTCTAAGTTGTTGATGATCAAATGAGAGACATTCAAAGACATTCAAGTCATTTGACTTCCTAGGTTTGATAGTATGGCCTCTGTCTCATTGTATTCTTGATTCTCTCCCATATTTGGATCTTGAAATTGTTTCTCCCTTGTATTTACTCCAATTTTGGGGTCCTTTCGAAGTATCTCTCCACCTATTTGAAACATCTTCAATATTGTAAGAAATCAACTTAGAATAATCCCTTATGTCTTTCAAGGAAAACCACTTGGATACCAATATGATTCATAATTTGTAGCAAATGTCCCATGAAACGTGTCATAATGGATCTTTGAATAACATTATTATAGTTTAATGAAAATTGGTAAAGTGTACTTAAAATAATACAATAACAAAAAATAAAAGAATAACAAAAATTAAATTGCACAACATATTCAACCAAAACAATTCAACACATATTTTCCTCATAGAATCCCACTCCAGAAAAACTCCAACAATGGAATGGTTTGACTGTTCTTTATTGATTCTTTTTAACAAAAGGAAAATACATATGATAATGTCTCTAATGAGCAGAGAATATTGTGCATGGTTCTCTACACTACAACAACATTTCCTTACTATGTATCAACATGCAATCTTCATTTGGAATGAGAATTGGGTATCAGACCCCAAGCTAGATTCATTCCCCTTGGTTATGTCTCCAACTACCACCAATGCCTTGAAGAGCTCATTCAAAACATGATCCAAGATCTAGTAGGAATAGTCTAGTTCTCAATAAGTTATTCATATAATTCCAAATCAACCCCCCAGAAGCCCCCTTTCGGTGTCTATTTAAAGGCAACTTATAGGCAGTGCTACATCGATTGAAATTCTTCTCGGAGACTCTTTGAATGCCAGTTCGTTTGGCATTCCAAACGTTTCATTCACCCATCCAATGGTTGTTTGTTTTCCATCAAATTGCATCTCTTAGCATGAATCCCTTGACATTTCCTCCTAGTGATCTATCTTTGGCATTAATATCTGTGATTCCCTTCATGTCCACTGGTGGGATGGGTCTTCCCTCAAGGTAGTGCGAGTACCCTTGTTTCAACAATTGTGAGTTACCTTTGTCGAAATGGTAGCGATTGTTCTTTGTGTTTAGTGATGCTAGTATACTTTCTTATATAGGTGTGATTCCCATTTCTTAAACCATAGTGAATTCCCTTCATCGAGAGTGGTGTGATTCCCTTCCATCAAATGGTAGTGAGTTCACTTACTTAAACAAGTGTGATTACCATTCGTTGGTGTGGGTGAGATCTACCATCAATCCAAGTGGTGTGATCAGCCCTCATTCAAACCAATGTGCTCTATCTTCATTGAAAGAAGTGCAAATAACCCTCCATTTGAATAGTGTGAGTTAACTCGTGGTGTGACCAACCTTCCAACGCAATCATTCTATTCAGTGTGATTTCCTTCATTTCAATAGTTGCCATCTAATATTGGTCCTTGGCTAGACTTTTAGGTTATATCTCTGACCTTAATAAATCTACAAACCTTTTGCAGTGTTCTTATAACTAAATAAAAAAGGGTTGCATCGCAGCACATCTCGGCTGATTGAGAAATATATGCTAAACAATGAAACTTAATATAACTAGATGCAGAGATAATGAATAGTCTTTGTCAAAAGATAATTCATATAATAAAGAAAAATAACATTATTGTTTATGTTAGAGTAAAAACAATTAGCATAAAACTTTGCAATGTTCAATATTGCAACGTACGTACAATGCGATGAGACTTTTGTTTTGACGATTTGTCTGCACCTCCGCACAAATATATCTGTTAGTTGGTGTAGAAACTATTTTAAAATATATATATATATAGTCCTATACAAATAATTAAAAGATTAATAATTATTTATTAATGTGTGATGTGCAATTTATTAAATAATTAATTATTGGTTAATTATTTAATATTGCAATGTGCAATGCGACTTTTTATTTGATGATTTGCCCACACCTCCACACAATTATATCCCTGCACCTCAGCACAGGTATATCCTCGCACCTCCGCATAGGTATATCCCCGCACCTCCGCACATGTATATCCCTACATAGTTATGCAATGTGCAATTTCTTAAATAATTATTTATTTATTAATTATTAATTATTTAATATTGCAATGTGCAATGCACTACTGCTTGATTTCCCCTGATTTCCCCGCACTTCCGCACAGGGATATCCCTGTGCATGTATATCTTTGCATGGTTATATCCTCGCACCTTCGCACATGTATATCCCCACACAGTTATATCCCTGCATATGTATTCTTAGTTGGTGTAAAAACAATTTAATTAATAATTATTTATTAATGTGCAATGTGCAATTTATTAAATAATTAATTATTTAATATTATTTATTAATTATTTAATATTAATTATTAATTATTTAATATTAAATAATTGATTATTATTAATTATTTAATATTAAATAATTGATTATTATTAATTATTTAATATTAAATAATTGATTATTATTAATTATTTAATATTGCAATGAGTTGTTGTTTACCTCTCCACCCCGCACACACATGTATGTATGTTAGTGGTACATATACGAGTAAAAATAATTATTTATTCTTTATTAAATAATTCATTATTTAATATTAGTTATTAATTAGTTATTAATAATATGCAATGTGAAATTTATTAAACAATTAATTATTTAATATTTAATATTTAATATGAAATGATTAATTAATTATTAATTATTTAATATTAAATGATTAATTAATTATTAATTATTTAGTATTGTTGCCCTATGTGCAGAGACTTTTGCTTTGATGATTTGTTCACAATTCTGCACATGTTTAATATTAAATAATTAAATAATTATTAATTATTTAATATTGCAATGTGCAATGTGTTATTGTCTATGTGCTTTGTTTCGCACCTCTGCACAAGAATATCCACGCACATGTATATCCCCACACAGGTATGCATGTTAATTGGTATTAAAATTGATTTATATATTGTACAATAGATATATATGCATTAATTAATTATTAATTATTTAATATTGTGATGCTCTACTTATGTGTGGAGACTAACGATTTGTCCACAACTCCATACAGGGATATCCCCCCATAGGTATATCTATTAGTGGTACATATACGAGTAAAAAAAACTATTTATTTGAGTTAGCTTCAAGTTTGTGGTTGTTCAAACGAAAAGCATGGTTTGTTTTCACCATACTGCGTGTTTCGAGCTTCACGCGGTCTTAAACTTGCAAATTGCAGGTGTACGTCAGAACGCCTTTAATTTAGATGCAGTTTAAGATGAACATCTGTATAGAGGCATTCCAAGCCAAATATTCTTTGTTATTTCGGTCGAACAAGAAATTCAGGGCAGTCCAGATCTAAAATCCAAATATTCTTTGTTCTTTTTTTCAAACAATAAATTCAGGTTAGTCCAGAGATAAAAAATTTGTGTTGTCATTGAAGTTCTTTGCATTGATGGTTGCAGTTCAAAGTAATCTTTTATATTTTTTAAATCTAACTTCTGAATACATAAATTTTGAAGGATAATTTGTGTTTGCTTCTATTATTGAGCTAATAGTTGTTTGTTTGTTTCAAACTTATGCATTCTTCAACTTCGCTTTGATGCGAGATAGGCTAAATGAAAATTATAATGTTCTCATACTTTTACCTCAGGATGTGAGCTAAATGTGTGAGATTCTGAAATAAACAAAAAAAAAAAAAAAAAAAAAAACTAATGCGATTTGGGTTAATTTTAGGTATTTTACGAAGAATGGACTTGGTTCATTTAACTAAAGGTCTCTTTCAAATAATAATGCCAAATATTCGATTTCTCTTTTTTTCAGATTGTGTGTGTTTGCCAACAAATTGTCTTTCATATTCTCCTTGTTATTAAGAATGACGCATATCTTCAAACACAAACTAGTTTTACAAGCTATGGCTCCAACTTGTTTTCAAATTGCTTTCAAGAAATTGGATTTGAATATAGTTAATCACTCTCAAGAATCGGATTCCTTGTTCTGCAATTTCGTGGAATTCATTTGCTGGAAAATTT
>ML846874.1:0-18319 GCA_009831015.1 Picea engelmannii
AGGAAGGGTTTCTATTCAAAGGCAATCAACTGTGTATTCCAAATTGCTCCATGAGGGAGAACTTGTTGAAAGAGAAGCAGAGTGGAGGATTAGCAGGACATTTTGGCCATGATAAGACATTTGCAAAGCTGAGTGAGTCATACTTTTGGCCAGGGATGCAGTCAGAAGTCAAGAAGTTTGTGGATAGATGCAGGATTTGCTAGCATTCAAAAGGGAGGAAGCAGAATGCAGGATTTTATCAGCCATTACCCATACTTGAGAGGCCATGGGATGAAATTAGCATGGATTTTGTATTGGGATTACCGAAGACACAAAGAGGTGTTGATTCAATCTTTTTGGTAGTTGACAGGTTTTCTAAGATGACACATTTTATTCCATGCCAGAAGACCAGCGATGTGACTCACATCACAATTTTTTTTTTCAAAGAGATTGTAAGACTTCATGGATTTCCGAAAAGCATAGTTTCGGACAGAGACACAAAATTCATAGGGCATTTCTGGAGAACATTGTGGAAGAAGCTGGGGACTAATTTGATGTTTAGTTCTGCTTATCATCCTCAGATGCATGGGCAGACAAAAGTGGTCAATCAGAGTTAGGGAGACTTGTTGAGGAGCTTGGTGACAGAGCACCATAGCAGCTGGGACAACATATTGCCACAAGAAAAGTTTTCTTATAATGATTCAGTGAACAAGAGCACAAGAAAAATTCCATTCCAGATTGTATATGGAATGCAGCCAAGAGGAGTTTCTAAACTGAGGGATTCAGAACATACTGGTACTAGCAGTGCTAGTGCAGGAGAATTCGCTGAAGCGATGAAGGAACTTCACAGTCAAGTGAAGGAGCGACTATTGAAGTCAAGCCAGGAGTACAAGCGCAGAGCAGATCAACATTGGAGACAACTTCAGTTTGAGGTTGGTGATCTAGTTTTGGCACATTTGAGGAAGGAAAGGTTCCCGAGAGGAACATACAACAAGCTAAAGATGAAGAAAATTGGGCCATGCAAGGTATTGAAGAAGATGGGACAGAATGCTTATGAAATTGAGTTACCAGAGGGCATTGGAATATCTCCGATATTTAATGTTTTGGATTTATATCCATATAAAGATGATGAAGCATGAGCCAAAAGTGATGATCAACCAGAGGTCCAGTTGAAAAAGTAGATTCTAGTTGCAGAAAATCCACAGATGGAGCAGATACTGAGTAGAAGAGTGGGTAAGAAAACCAGGAGGAAAGAATATTTTGAATATTTGGTTAAGTGGAAGGGTCATCCAATTGAAGATGCCAGTTGGGAGACTGAAGCTGAGATTTGGAAGCATGGACATACCATGCAGGATCTCATGCACATGATCCCATGTAAATTTTCAAGCGAGGGAGTATGATGCAGGAGCATCCCTCACGACAAGAAAAACCAACGTGGAAGAAGGAAGCCAACTGGAAGATGTCCAATGCAAGTTTTTGAATTTTAAATTCTTTCTTGAAGTTGATGCACCTAACTTAAATGAGATCATTTAATTTAAGCACCTTGGGAAAAATGTACTCAGACCTCAAGCCATACGCTCTCCTTTGAGATAGACAGAGGCATTTATAGTAGTAGTTGCAGGTAGATGGAATTTAATTCTTAGATTAGATAGTTCTTGAAAAAAGAGGGAAAACCGAATATAGACACCCTCATTGTATTATTGTAGGGGGATAAAATTAAGCAACACGAGCAAGAAGAGTCTAGAGAATAGGAGAATAACAGAGAGTTGTAGAAGAACACCGATGTACAGATCTTGAATTAATAGAAGAAATTGATTCAGATTCATGGTTGTTGTGTTATTCTCTGTGTATGTGTGTTGAATGATCTGCTTATGAATATTACTTCCTGTTATGCATTTGTTATTATGTTGTGTGTATGATTTCATGTGTTAAGACTGAAATCTGAGAGTGAGTGAGGTGAGTTACAATTGTTTCTCTTTGAGCAAGGATTCCTACAAGGAGTGCAGTTGAGTCGTCCGCAAGGAGTGCGTTGACAGAAGGCTCGGGAGTTAAACTCTTGTTCTTAATTCATGCAGAAGCAAAAGTGGGTTATACAAGTCATGCAAGGAGTGCGCAGGCTAAGGAGGGTCTCAGTCATGAAACTGAGCAGAAGTATTGAAGGACTGCTGCTACGGACATACGCAGAGTCGAAGGAAGCTCGAACAGTTGAAGTGTTTGCAGGCGTGCCGCAAGGAGTGCGTGGAGAGAACCTCGTTGAGGTTGGAGTAATTTAGCAAAGATCAGGATGGATAGACCTCTGAGTCGCCGAAGATCGACGTAGACAAGTGTGACTTGAAGTCGGGGAGGAACGTCGCAGGTTGGCAAAACGGTGAAAGAATCTCGTGGAGAGATACTCTTTTCCATTTCGTGGATAAATCAAGGGAGAACGGACGGTCGAAATCTTCTGAAGAGATTTCACGAAGTTACGAGGATCGTCAGATCTTGTAGAGGTGCAAGGAGGTTACAATGAGAAGGTTCCGAAGGTTTTGAATCTCAGGAGAGGCAGAGCTGTCGATTTCAGGGCCGCAGGAGCTGTCAGATCTACATGTGATATCGTGTATCGGGTACTCGGAAGTTGAAGCCCTGAAAGTTAGGTAGCAGGAAAAATGAGATTGTGAGACGTGATAAGATCAGATCCGTTCATTGTGGAGGATGCGTGTCAGGAGATTCTCATCTCGCTGACTCGGATATTGGAGGATTGAAAAGGAAACCCTTCAACTTCGCGAATAGAGAAGTTGCGAGAAGGCTAAGAACCATCCATCTCAAGGGATAGGTGTCAAGGATCGAGAGATCTCGCTATCTCGGGAGCTCGCAGGGTGAACACCCAAGTGTTTGGCGACAAAAGTTGCAAGACGCGAGGTCACGAGGCAGCGAAGTAGAGAGAGGTTGTGAGCCATCCATCTGCATAGGACAGGTGGCACAGATTGGGAGTCGTCCATCTGAGGGGACAGGTGGTAGAGATCGGTGGTCTCGCGAACTCGAGAGTTCGCAGGGTAAAGGCCCAAGTATTGGGTGTGCAAAGTCGTGAGGCGCGAGGACGGAAGGCGACGAAGCAGCGAAGAGATCATATCCTTCCATCTGAGGGGGACAGGTGGCGAGAGATCGACGGATCTCGCAAGCTCAGGAGCTCGCAGGTTGAGAGTCCAACATTTGGGTACTCCAAGTCACAAGGTCACGAGGAAGCGACAAGAGAACCGTTGGATCTGAGTGAGAGATCGTATCTCGGAACCTCGCAAGAAAAGTTCCAAGAATTTGGACACGAGTATCGCGAGGTTGCGAGATAGTGATATCCCGACAGCTGGAGCAGTGTGGACCATAGCAAGGCGTGAGTGGAGTACAGGTGGCACAAAAGGACGCTGATTTACAAGGCGTCGAGGAGCCGAGACTTGTGTGGAAGCCGATTCGCGAAGTGCCGAAGGGCGACATTCTCATGTACGTGTGGCAGAGTATAAAGTGGGACCGCGCATCTCGGGGACTTGCGGACTAAGAGGGTGAAAAATCGACGGTTCAACCGACGAGGTCACGAGGTTGCGAGATAGTGAAGCCGCGAGAAATGCTAACATTAAGCCTAGCCCACTGTTGCATGCGGAAGGAGCTACACCCATATCGCTAGCTCAGATATCATGAGATTTGAAAGGAAAAGTTGGAGGCTTGAGTTACGAACTCCCGAGATAGCGAGATTTAGTTGATCTCCCAGTGGTAAAGGGGAGACCTCGGAGGAAGATTATTGTGGGTGCATATTTCCCGATAGGGAAGTAGAAGAACCTTTGAAGTTCTTCGAGCCAAGAAGAAGAAGGTCCTGTGCAAGGATGTGCGCGCCTGGGTGGTGCATACCCCCCTGCATCATTATGAAAAGGTGATCATTTCTCTCACCTTTGTCCTCATATGGACAAGGCTTCTTCTCTTTTGGAAAATATTCAACTTCCAACTGGTTATCATAAGATTTCCCCCAACACATCGTTATTTGATGGAATGGTCAATCTAGCTCCATCCCTGGTTAGTCCAAATGATTAGGTGGTAAATGTAGTTTCATTCTCGATTGAACCACTAACCAAAGTAGTTGATCCAGTTCCATCATCGGTCAGCCCCACTCTTAATCTACAGAGTGAACCCAAAGTGACTGATCTGGTCCCGACATTGGTCAGTCCCACCCTTCATCTCAAGAGTGACAACGTGGTCAATCCCACTATCTTTTCAAGATGGGGGCAAAGTACCAACCATCCATGGGTATCCCTTTGGAATTTACGTTGGGAATTTACAAGCATTGTTTAATTTTGTTTCAAGATTGTGTAAAAATGAAATTGATACCGAGCTTAGTATTTATTCTTTCTCGTTCTCGCAAAAACATGAGAATGTAACCAAGTAGACTTTTATCACTTTTTCGGACTTGTAAAGGTTATATGAAAAACGAACCCCCTGGAGTCGTCTTTAATCACTTTTCAGACTCTCTATATGTAAAACTATTGTCGAGTGATCTTTCTTCCTTTCCCACTCGTTAAAACGTTTGAAAGGGCATCTTTCGAGTGATGGTTTATCTTTTTTTTGGCCTCTTAATATTAACATTACGAAAAAGGACAACATTGGAGTCGTATTTAAGTTCTTTTTAGACTCTCTAAACATGAAAAATCACTGAGTTTACCTTCTTTGGACTCGTTAAACAATCATACATTGAAGGGCCCATATGAGACCAAACCCTTACTTCTTTCATTTTGTTAAATAAAGGAAGAGGGAATTGCTGAAGGTGAGTTGTATTGAGCATGTGTTACCCTCCTCAAGCTCGTTAAATTAAAAAGTGGTACTCATCTATCTGGATTAAAGAAAAATTGAAAGAAGCAATCCAAGCATTTTTTGAGAACATTACCAGTAACTCTTACAGTCGCCCTTGAACATGGCACTTTGTCTTTGCATACATTTTTCTTCATTGAACCTCTACACTGAACCAATCCACTGAATTTATTTACTCCTTTGGGTCACCCAAAGAAAGTCATAGTGTCCACTTCATTATCATGTGTTGGTCCATGTCATGTTTCTACTATCATGCCTCAGTGTTCAAGGGAAGTATCTGCCTCATGAGTCAACCATCTCAAATATTTTGTTTCAACACCTGTGTCAATCCATGTTCATTTTATCTACCAACCTACATATCTATGTTAGTTTCATGTCATTTATGGGGGATACATCAAGGCCCTCCTTCAATGAGCATGCTCATGTCGACTCGAACACATTATCCAAGAGCTAGACTTAGAAACCAGTTAGTACCTTGGGACCTACATGCCTCAATGGCAGGCCTCCTCTCTTTTGATAGTGGGTTTACCTCATTGACCTCTGATTGAATGATTCTACAAATGTTCGAATTCAGCTCATTTATTCACATTCGTTGGAATGTACTATGGTACCTTGGGAATCATTGACATCAATGGTGATCTCCCTCGTGCTTGTTAACGATTTACATCATTGACCGATAATCAAGTGGTTTCTAACATGTTCGAACTCAAGACATATATTCACATGGTTAGATTCGTACTACATTGGGATCAGTAAGAAGACCCTGGGTTGAGTAATCACTCTGATATGTGCTTTTCCCAGGTTGCATCGAAGTTTTTCTTGAATATTGATACATATATTGTCACATAGATCCAATTTGTATTGGTCTGTGGTTATGTCTTGTCGTCTCGTAGATCCACTGTGTATTTTTCATGGCTATGATCTGTTCATGTCATGGAAGTATAGATCCACATTGTATCTTTGGTGGCTATACTCTTTGTTAATATAATTATGGATCCGCAATGTATTTTATGGCGGCCATACCTTGGAAGTTTTTATCACTCAAGCATAGGTATGTCTGCCTTGGGTTTGAAACATGTGATAATATTTGTTTGATGGTTGTGTGTATATTTTACCAGGTTCTTTGAGAATGTACCCTTGCTCGAAAAAAATCTACAAAGTACTTAGGTCATCATTTTCTATCTTTTAACTTCGCACTTTGGGGGTTAATCTGTTACAAATCAAAATTACTCACTTCAATGATGACCTATTGTCATCATTACAAGTGTCACATTTTGTTCACAAGTGTCACAAACATAATATTGTCATCTTTCATATGTTGTGTCTCTAACAACATCATAAGGACACTTAAGACACCTTCAAATACTAGTTTAATAAGGATAAATCATCAGATGAAGAGTACAAATCTTTTTCCATGGAAAAAAAACACTTAAAAATCAATTATGAAGGGAAACACTCCCCTTCCCACTGTCACAGAGTGCTAGTGCTCCCTACACTTCTTTGGGGGAGCGTTGTAGCACTCTATACACCCTTTTGGGGGAGCTCTAGGCTTTCTTGAGGAAATCTTGGGCAGAACTTCCCTACCCGTTGTCAGGGAGTGTGAATGCTCCCTACCCTTATTTGGGGAAGCGTTGAAACACTCTGTGCACCCTTCTAAGGGAGCGTTGGTATGTTTGAGGGAATCTTTGACTATTGAGTAAAATCAAGGAGAAATCCCCCTCATTTATGGAGTTATTTGGATTTGAATCTGATGTCAAGGTTGGATCTTAGGGAGGATCCACAACTAATGGAGAAACATCCTCAACCTATCCCAATAATATCTAAGGTGGTTATTCCCCTCCAAGCTTATATAAGGATGCCTCCTCATGGTAAAAGGGGATATGGATATTGAGAGATACATAACTTATGATATCATAAGGAAGGGGAGATAATCAGTGAAGCATAGTAATTTTTTGTGTGGATCATTTGAGTAAAGGGTTTGGACAAAGAGATCTTGGTGAAGTTGTTGCATATACATCTATGGTTGTAAGTACTTTGCCTTGTTTTCATTAATATATATGTGCTTGGCCTGTTTCCTTCAAGATTATGTTTATCTACATGAACTTGTATTTAATAGATATATCTGGTTTGAAGCTAATCATAGTAGAATAGGAAGCATGTGTTGTCTTTTATTGGATTGCAGGACTTGTTGAATAACTTGGAGATCGAAGCTCGACTTGGACTGAGCGAGGACAAACATCGAAAAAGGTACATCTTCTTCCTCTTCTCTATACATTAGTTTAGCTAGGTTTAAATGGATGTTAGTTACCAACACTAGCACCTTTCTGTATTTCTCTTAGGAGTCTATATTCCAAGAGGAAATCCATGTCTCCATAGGGGGAATATCCTGTAACACCAGTATAGTAATAGGGGGATTTTCCCCGTTAGCAGCTAGTCACGACCACCCTGTGTATTAGGCGTGAGAGGTCCCTACCACACCTTTGGTAGTGACCCATTGTAGGAATATTTTTTCAAGGACGTGACTAGGGATTCTTGGTCATGACCATGATAGAGGCTTCCCATGACCACGCAAACCAAAAAATTTTGAGGCTCACCCAAAGAAATGTTTTTAGTAAATTAAAAAATTAATGCATGGGTTTGATACATGAGGTTCATATCTCTAACTTGGAAAATAGAAGTAGAAAAATTTGTGGCCCAAAGCTCCTGAAATCAACACAACAATTATTCCTACCAAAAATATCATCTCCAAGTTTTCACCAAGGGTAAAAGCACAAATGAGTTAAAAACTATTTTCACCCCAAAATATTACTTTTTTTCCCTTTTTGGCAAATAGGCTTTAAAATACCCATTTTCAAATTGGATGAGTTGGTTTTTCAATTTTTTTCATATTTTGGGAGTCCATACTTTTTATGAGTAGTTTTTTTTCCCTTGGGCTACCGTTTAAATTTGTTTATTGAAAAAATGAATTATTTTTGTTATGGTGTTAGTTCGACTGTAGGTAAGTGTTGGAAACTTGGCATGTATGATTAGGGTTGTGGTTTAGATTCTCCATTGCATTCATTTTTCCATCACTTATTCCCCTCCTTACACCATAAATCTTACCCCATCTGAAATACGTTATTATCCCTTCCATTATTTTCACATCATATTTTGGATGGTAGATCCTACCCCTCATGGGAATCCTAGAGTAGCACCTGACACTATCACTTTATTCCTATGTCATATTTGAAGGGTTCGAAAACCCTCTGTACTGCTTTATTTTAAGAAATTGAGCCACATTCACTCTCTTTCTACATCTCTTTTAGCCTTCCCGGAAGGGATTCCCACCATTTTTTTTTTGTTTAATGGTCACACTTTATTGATTCTTCTTTCTTGTTTCTTATTGCTACTACACCACCATTTTCTTCGACTAGTTATCACAGCATAGCCATGCTTTACTGTTACTCATATACCTACTCCCATTTTACAACACACATGGATGAGAAATTTTGTTATGAGAGGTCATAATTTTCCATGTCCTTTTGTAGTCCATTGCTTAAGTCATGTTTCATGCACTTGGAACTTCATCGCATACCACTCGTTCTTTTTATTCGATCTTACTATTACCCCTTTTTCATGCTCGATAATCAACCATGACAAAGGTACACCCTGAAGTCTTCTTTGTCCTTTCAGAATATCTAAACTTGAAATGACAAGCGAGAATTCACTTTATTGGGATCATTAAATCCACGAGATCATATATGGACTCTTCATTACGATATTTCTAGAGTCATTAAATATTGGAAAGACCATCAAGCACCTTTCTCTTCCCCAGGCTTGAAAATAAATCCATGGGTGACAATATTGAGCATACTTCCATTTCTTTCATGCTCGTTCAAACACGAAAGAAAGAAAAAAGAGTGGGGGGTTTTTCAGTCTAGTCATCTTCACAAATGGCACCTATCCATAGAGTCTCCCTTGAACGTTGCAACTATTTATCCATGTACAATAGTTGGGTTATCTCATTCAAGAAAGTAAAACCTTATCTGAAGGCTTATCTTAATGGATAATCTCTTCTGGAAATACAATATATATATATATATATATATATATATATATATATATAAATGGTTCATCCTCCCCTTTCCCATGGATGTGCTTCCTTTTATATATTGGTGAAGGAGGCTAAGATATGGTTCTAGATATCTATAACTTAGAGAACCTCAACTATGTCGAGAGTTCCCAAGATCCTACCACGAGGAAACCAAATCATGTAGCATTGATATCCTTGGGAATCACTGAATATAGAATGCTCCATAGGTAGTTGTGACCAATAGTACTGCAGCTATCGACTAGTTGTGGGTGAATAGATGTGCAACTAGCAACCAATCACACTCTCACAAATAGTTCATGCATGATCATCCTCATAAATGAAAAAAACTAGGGAATACGAGTGTGTATTATCATGTAATCATCAATAATTCCCCCATGAGACTCTAGGGTGGAAATTAAGTTTGTAAAAAAAATCATGTCCATTATATACATTCTCAACATATCTTCAATTATCTGGTTAATCCTCTCCATCTTCCCATCTGACACTAGGTGATATGTTGTACTAAAATTCAAACTAGTCCCAAATCCCTTAAAAAATACCTTCCAAAAATTGGAAGTGATCTTGGGAACTCTATCTATAACTATTGAATTAGGCACACCATGTAGCCTAGCTATGTATTTCATGTAAATATTTTCAATATTAGATTCCTTGTGAGTTATTTTCATCATAATGAAATGTGCAGTGTTTGTAAGGTTATCCACCACTACCATGATGGCATCATGTTGCCTAGTTGTGATGGGTAGCTTGGTAATAAAATCTATAGTAACCACTTCCCATTTCCATTTTTGAATGGGTAATGGATGTATAAATCCTGCAAAATGTCTATTCTTAGCCTTTACCTTCTAGAATTCCATGCATATAGCTATGTGATTAGCCACATCTATCTTCATACCAGGCCAAAAATACTAAATTATTACACCTGCAATAATTTTCTCATATTCTAGGTGTCTATCATATGGTACATTGTGCATCTCATTTAGAACTAAATTTCTCAATTCTCAATAATTGGGAACATAAACTCTATTTCTAAATAAGAGGATTCCATCCTCTTCTAGTTTGTAATATGTATATTTTGGTTGTACATTATTCTGCTATAAGCCTTCTTTATCTTGCACATAATGTTGGTCTACCATTACGACCTCTAAAATTCTATCTTTTAAATGTATCATGCACATACTAATGGTTGTAGCATGCATTTCATGCACCCTTCTACTGAGTGTATCAACCACTTTTTTATCTTTTCCATTCATGTCCTTGATCTCAAAGTCATAGTTGTTGAGAAATTCCATCCATTTGGTTTGTCTAGCATTTAATTTTGGGTGTTCAAACAAGTATCTCAGATCACTATGATATATCTTGAACTCCAATTTTCTTCCCATGAGATAATGCCTCCGGAGTTTTAAGGCATGAACTATGTTTTCCAACTCTAAGTCAGGTGTAGCATAATTTATTTCATTATCCTTAAACATTTTTGACTCATAAAAAGTTACATCACCATTTTGGGTAAGGAATCTTCCAATCCCTTCCTTGCATGCCTTTTTGCAAACAACAAAATACTCATTTGGATCTACAACCTTTAAAATAGGTGCACTGGTTGATAAATCCTTCAAGTATTGGAAAATTTCTTCATAGTTGGTATTCCATTCAAATTTTATTCCTTTCTTTTTCAAGGATTTTATTGGGTGTGCAATATTGGAGAAGCACGTGTTGAATCTCTTGTAGTAACAAGATAAATGCATACATGTTATAACCTATGAAATATTTTTTAGCACTGACCAACTTTTTATTTCTTCAATATTTTTTGGATCCACCATTATGCCATCTTATGAAACATTGTCGCCTAAATAATGAATATGATTTTGATAAAAAGTGCATTTTCTCAACTTGGCATACAATTGGTTCTCTCTTAACACCTATAGTATCATTCTAAAAAAAAATTCATGTTCTTCCTCTATCTTGGAATATATAAGAAAATCATCCAAGAAAACAATAACAAACTTGTCTAAGTAATTTTTAAACACTCAATTCATTAGACACATGAAAGTAGCTAGTGCATTTGTCAAACCAAATGGTACCACCACAAACTCATAGTGGCCATACCTTATCCTAAATGTTGTCTTATTTGTGTCTTGTTATATGAGTCTTGCATCATGGTAACCTAACCTTAGGTCGATCTTGTAAAATATCCTTTCTCCTTTCAGATCATAAAAAATGTGATTGATCCATAGTAGAGGGTACCTATTATTTATAGTATCCTTATTTAGTTATATGAACTCAATACACAAATTCAAAGTTCCATCCTTTTCTTCACAAAAAATTATCAAGGAATCCCAAGGAAAAACTTGCGTGTATGTACCCCTTCTTCAAGAAAGCTTCTAGTTGCATATACAATTCTTTCAGTTTGGGTGTCCTCATTCTATAGGGAGTTTTGGAAACTAGGCAATCTCCATGCATTAAGTAAATAAAGAAACCAATTCATCTCTTTGGATTGATTAATCCATGTGCAAGAGTTGGATTTATATGTAACAGAGGTACATATTAATAAGAGTTGGTGATAGATAAAGAGAAGGGGTATAGGGATGAAGGGGTTGGGAGAGGAGGTGAGTGGAGAGGAAAGTAATATGTATATGGGTGGAAAAGGAGGAGGGGAAAGAATAGGGGGAGATATGTGAGAAAAGGGGAGGTGGGTATGAGGGTATAGTTCAAGAGAGGTAAATGGAAAGTAAGTACATATTAATTTATTTTATTGAATAAAATGTATGAATAAAATGGCAAATACCATTTTTTGTAAAAACTAGGTGGGAATTTGTACTAATAATTGATTAATCCACAAACATGAGAAACGTTTAGATGGAATAGAGGTACATAAATGCATTTATATATTTTATTTTCCATGTTAAATTCAAGGAAGTATATTATTCTTTATTCTTAAGGCCGGTATCTTGTTCTTACCTCTCACAATTCAGGGAATGTTTCTGGATCTTTGGAAGCCATAATTGGATCTCAATTTTATTCCCTTATATTATTCAACTAGTGAAAATAGTTCTATTAGACCTACTTTGAGAGTTTGCAAGTGATGGTTTAAAGGTAGAAATAAAGAGGAGAGGAAAGAGTGTTGAGGGGAAATACATAGATGGAGAGGATTGATAACACCATCAGTAGGCAAGTTACGTTTTCCATGTGCTAATGGTAGATATGTACCTACATACCTAGTTAGAGGACAAGGATATCTATGATGTAGAGAGAGAGAGGTAGATGGAGATCAAGTGAGAGAGAGAGAGAGAATGGAGGGAGAGAGAGTGGGAAAGAGGTAGAGACTGAGAGAGGGAGAGGGAGAGGGAGAGAGAGAGGGGGCGGGGGGTCATAGGGAAGGAGAGACAAAGGGAATGAGGGAGAGATGTGAAAAGAGATGAGAGAGAAAGGAATAAGGGGAGATAGAAGGTGAGTGAGTGAGAGAGAGAGATAGGGGAAGAGGGAGAGAGGGGAAGAGAGAGACACATAGATATATAGAGAAAGATAGGTTAGGGGGCCAGGAAGGGAGAGAGTGATAGAGGGATGGGTGTAGAGAGTGGGGGAATGAGTGAGAGAAAGAGGGGAGAGAGAGGTAAAGGGGTAAGAGTGAGGGATAAAGAGGAGTAGATGTAGGGGGGAGAGAGAGAGAGAGAGAGAGGTGGAAAATGAAATTGTGAGACAGACAAAGAGGGAGGGAGGAAGCCAGAGTTAGAGAGAGAGAGAGTTGGGGGGGGGATAGAGAGAGAGAGAGGCAAGTGGGGGAGAGAGATCAAGTGAAGGGGAATTTTCTCGCATTGTGTAAATATGATAAGATTATATTACCAAATTCATTATAAATAATAGTTAACTTTTGAGTGACACTTCTCATGAGAGATATAATGTCAAATAAAATACACACAAATGGTTCATGTTGGTTAAAATATATCAACTAACTTTAATACCATGGGTTAGATAATGGAGGGTTATATAATGGATAGCATTTATAGATATTCTTGTTCAATTGATGGTGTTTCCAACTTTCTTTGTGAATATATATATATATATATTATCATATTTCTCATGAAGATTAGCATGTGGATTTAGACAAAATTCAAGGGGGCTAAGGAAAGAGGGAAGGTAGGAGAGAGAGATAGAGAGTAAGGGATGTAGGGAAGGTAGGAGAGAGAGAGAAAGAGTAAGGGAGAGAGGGGGAGAGGGGAAATGAGATAAATAGAGACAAGGAAATGAATGGAAACTTAGGAAAAAGAGCACACACGAGTTTTAAGAATGTGGGCATGTTCCAAGAGCGTGTGTGTTCCTAGAGAGCATGTGTGTTCCTAGAGAGCGTGTGCATTCCTAGAGAGTGCACGCTTTACTTCCATTTCATTTTTTTTGTGGTAGGAATGATAACTCTATGGTACATGTTTGTTAAGTTTCTTTCCTTGGATTTAGGTTCAAGATGACAAACTTGGAGGTTTGGTCTAAAAATACATAAAAACCTTCATTTTTATGGATGCCTCTCAATATCTCAACTTTTGACTTAATGTTTCTATAGCATACTTAAATTCATTGTTAATGAAACTGAAACTACAAGTACTCAAATCCATTGTTAATGAAACTGAAACTACAAACACAATAGACATGGAGTTGGATATGTAGATTCCAAGAATATAATTAAAAAAAATTAATATTATTGTTTAATATTATTTTTCTATTCTTGTCATACTTATTTTATTTCTACTATAACATTTTATTAGCTTAACCATTTTTAAAATAAGTTATACACCTAGACCAAGATCTAAAAATTGTTTCATAATGAAGGCGTTGTAATTTCAAGGATATATCGGCTTTCATAATTTTAAAATTATATAAAATTAGTAATATAAATTTTAAAAAAATACCCTCCACTAGAACAATGGGTTCTCTACAATTATACAATTGTTTTAAAGAAACTTTCATCATTTAAGGTACTCAAGGTTTTCACTAGCAAAGACCTATACCCTATATGTTTCTTGAAAATAAAATACCATTGTTAAAAAAACTCAAATTTCACATAGTTATTCACAATTTCTATGAATAAAAATTAAATATATTCATAAATCTAATTAAATTTCCTAAATTGCATATGTTTACACCATATTCAAATTCATTGTAAAAGTACCTTGAATAATCCATCCAAGTTAACATATTGTTGGTTTTTAATGTTTTTATTACCACTAACTCGTCATGAGAGACCATCATTATCTTGCAAGCACCTATATATTTCCACAAATGTTGTTGTATGAATTCTTAAGCTATTCTAAAGTATAAAACATAGATTTTCTACTTGGTCTAAACCCCATAAAGAGGTTGTTTTGAAGGTGGGTGTATTGTAGTGAGAGACAATTTTTTAGAAGGTTGGTGATGTTTCCCTCCAGTTGATTATCGAAGATGGAAAGATGGCTCAATGATCTACTATTGCATAGACTAGAAGGAATGGATTGGATGTTCTTAATTTGCTAGAATATGAATCTGCTTAATTTACAAGAATGCGTCTAAGCTTGAAGAGGCCCCATATTGAAAAACTCATGAGGGAATGGTAACTATATATGATAGGATGAGATTATTGTCGAAAAATATGCATTAATGATTACAAAATAATTTCCCAATAACCCAATAATACATAGCACAAGGTTTCACTGATAATTCTGAAAACATAAACTAATGAGAGGAATTATTGAAATAAATAAACCATTGATACCCATGAAAATCATCCATAATGTAGTGAGAAAATCAAATAGAGTAGTCGTATTAACTTTCCAAAAAAAGAAAGTTTCAAGCTCCAGGGAAGTGGACAATACTGGAGAGAAATGATCCCAACTCTAGAGTTTTGAGGCTTTACTCACACCAAAACATTTTAACATAGAAAAAACAACAAGGATTCCATTTGATTGCATAGAAATGACAACCAATCTCACTTTAGAACATCCATTGGGATGGAAAAGAGTGCAATTGTTTGCAAAAACCTTTGAAACCTTATGTTAGTCAGGTGGGAAAGCCATGTAAAATCAATGAGGAGAAGCCTGAAGTATTAGATATATCCCCCAAAAAATGATCAAATGAAACTATCAGTGACCCAATTCGAACAAATTTACCACTTATGAGTCCCCTAGAATTAAATTAGGTCAGATGGTATAAGGAGGAGATAATGATGGCATGATGGCATTATGGCATGACCTAAAGTTAATGCATGGGAAGTGTCAAACTCACTTTAGGGTTAATTTCATTACCAATTCAAAAATCCTATAGTAAATGCAATGATCTTATCACCAAAGAGGAATGAAAGAAAATCAATGGTGGTGGGATGATATCCTCAAAATTGAAGTTCCAATACACCATCCACCTCAAAATTGTGGTTTCAACAAAAATGTTGAAACATCCAATATTAACCTATATATATCCTATAGAGAAGTGAGAACTGAATTGATCCAAGTAAATCAATGGCGTTGGGATTATATCCTTGGAATTCAGATTCCAATACAACACCTACTTCAGATATGTGGGTTCATCACAAATTTTGAAACATCCAATCTTAACCTAGATCCATTTTAACTTATCGGAGGAAGTTATGATTATTGGATTGATGTACACCAATTATATGTCCAACTCATACAAATAAATGGATAAAACTCAATCAATACAGATACTTGCAGCACAATCAAACATATGAAATAATGCAAGTGAAAGTCATGTTTAGAATTATAATGATCTCACACAAATAAAAGAACACATAAATACAATTATTTAGTTTCCTAACACAATAAATCATAGGAAATAATGAAAGTGAAATTCATGTTTAAAATTATCATGATCTCACACACATAAAACAATAAATTAATACACTTGTTTGGTTTCCAATATGTCATGTAGATATGTTCATGTTAAAGTTAAGGTACAATGATTTTAGTGACAATACAATGAAATAACAAAAACAAAGTAGCCATATTGATTTCAACAATGATGTAATGGATATGTACCAAGTTCTTACATTAATGCAAAACAATAAGGTGTATTGATTGCATTAGTGCAAAACAATAAGGTGTGTTGATTTCATGTGAAGATGATGATTTAGAGAAATATGGTAATTGCATTAGCTACATTAATTTAAAAAATGATATAACTCATGATGATTTAGAGAAATCGGGTAATTGCATTAGCTACATTAATTTCAACAATGATTAGCTACATTAATTTCGGTAATGATATAACTCATAGGTATGTAATGATTTCAACAATGATCTAAAAAAAACTATAGGTTCCATTGAATTTAGTGATAATAAAATGAAAAATGATTTAGAAAAATCAAGCGGTGTATTTATTTCAATAATGACATAACACGACCTTTATCACTTCCTGACTTTTAATAAAAACCTGTAATATTGTGAAATCTCTTTGCAATCAAATATTAGTTGATTCCATCTTAACACTCGATCCATAGAGAAACCCTAGCGGCCATGGCAACGGCGTGCACAGTGAAAGACGTCTCTCCCCACGAGTTTGTGACAGCTTATGATGCACATCTCAAGCGATCCGGCAAGGTTGAGCTTCCACACTGGACTGACCTTGCAAAGACAGCCACTTTCAAGGCACTCGCTCCATACGATCCCGACTGGTACTATATTAGAGCAGGCGACGATTGGAATGCAAAGCCGTATTTCGGCGGCGACTTGGAGGGTTCGGCCGCCTCTACCCTCGATTTGCAGCGGCAGCTCGTGACTGTAACACCTAGATCTGAAGGATCCAGCTCCGTTTCTTCTCCTTCCTCGGCCGTTTTCCAGACAGCCGCGCCAGATCCCAAGAGATCGTTGAGCGACGGCGAGAGGGATATGCGAATGAAACAAAACCCTAACCAGGAGAATGAAGAGGCGGTCTATTACAGGGACGAGGCGAACCAACGAGTACTAAACCCTAGCCGCCGCCGCAAGACCAGTTCTGAGATCACGGCAAACTTCCCCCTTTTTATAAAGACCATTGTCGGATCTTCTCTTTGCTTGCAGGTTCAAGATTCAGACTCTGTTTTTGAGCTTAAAACTCAAATCCACCAAGCTACAGGGACTCCGCAAGGACTCCAACGACTAATCTTCGAAGGACGACAGCTTGTAGACGGCTCTCTGCTACGGGACTACGGAAATCTAAAAGATGCAACCATTTCTCTCACCTCTCGGTTGCGGGGAGGAGCGGCCTCAGTCACTCATCCAAGATCTTACAAGCAGGCCGTGAAATCAGGGACCTCCGCTCCTACGGGGCTCAAGGCCGAAGCTTCAAAAGAAAAGGAGCCCTTTGGAGGTACCTTCATTGTGGAGCAGTGCGTAGAAACTCCAACAGCAGAAGTCGAAGACCCCCATGTCTATGGCTTTGCCTATATCTACCAGGCCAAAGCCCTCATTTGCCACTTCAACGGACTTTGGCCCTCGGCCCCTGCGCTAAAGGAATGGGTTAACAAGACCTGGTCGGACGGTCATGAGTTGTTCTTCTGTTCCAAGGGGTTCTTCATCGTCAACTTCTCCACAGAAGCCGAATGTCAACGCGTGCTAGAGCAAGGTCCTTGGTTCTGGGGCAGATCTGGTCTCTCCATGCAGCGATGGTTCCCGGATTTCAACCCACTGACCATGACARCCATGACTACACCGRTCTGGGTAAGACTACCCAATCTACCCYTGCATTTWTATTCWTCATCYTTTTTACCCACCCTGGGCAATGCATTGGGTAGATTTATCAAGATAGACACARACAGAATAGCGAAAGGATTCGTCACCTTCGCCCGCATCTGCGTTGAAATTGACCTCAGTCAAGGGCTTCCGGATAGGATTCTCATAGATTGGGGTGATGGAGATCCTTTCATACAGATGGTCGATTATGAGAACACCGCCTTCAGATGCCGCTCTTGTCAGCAAACAGGGCACCTCCAGGCAACTTGTCCTCTTTCCCCCACCCCTCCCCCAACTTCTGGAGCACGGAAAAGAGCCAATGGTTGGCAAGGACCAAAATCTCACAAAAGCCGCCCGAACCCTCCCTCCGACAACAAGAAACATCACAAAGCTGATCCAACTCCTTCGCCTTCCTCATTTCCCTCGCAGGCCCCATCTTTCTCCCAGCAGCCAACTCTCGACCCAAAAAACCAGCCTGCAGCCTCGATACAAAATCCTGAAGATTCAGAAATCATGATTTCAACTCCTGCAACTAAGTCCCTGCACCCACCTCATGAAAAAGGGGAAACAATTGACACAATCATGATCACCGCATCGCTCCCAGTGACTCAGAAGAGACCTCATGAATCAGACAACTCAGATAGCGACAAAGAAACACAACTAAATTCAGCAGCTCAAGATCACGGCACTTCCTCAGACCACCTGGCTTTGGTGGTAAAGACTGTTGAGCCTACCAGCTCCTCTG
>ML846874.1:19498-35222 GCA_009831015.1 Picea engelmannii
TAAAATTAATTTTGTGATTGGTTTAAAAAACTTTAACATGACATAATTGTCATGGTGTGTTTGCAATATTTTACCATATTTGTGAGTCTTCAAAATGTTGATTTTTTCTAGTTGCAGGAGGTATTAACCTCCAAGTGTAACCTTTGTACTTAGAATAGAATATTTTGGAAGTAAGAGAACCCTTAAATATATGTGTGAAAACCATAGAAGATAATTCGACTCAAGGAAAATATTATTAAAGTATTCAAAGGCTCCAGAAAGAGAAGTCGACCCTAGTCACTTAGATAGGCTAATATAAATAGGGAGGTGCCTAGATCATTTGGACGAACTCTCACACACTCAGAAATGGTGTGCAAGTCGAAGGAGGTGCAACAATAGAAGTTAGGGTGCAAGTCTAAAGAGTAACAATGGCAGCTATGGCACAATTCTTTCTGGTACCTTCTTCTTGTGTGCTTCTCTTGGTAAAGGTATGCTTTATTGGTATTGTGTTGCTACTGCAATAGTTGTGTTGTTGGTTAGGGTTTATCTGTTGGTTCTAGTGTGGAATTTCCAGAATCATTCTATCTAAAGGTTATTTTTCTCGAGGGTGGCATAGTGAATGCCTATGGTTGAGTGACAATGATGTGACATTGTCTACGGTTAAACGAGCATATCAAAATTTTAACATGGTATTAGAGCTAGTTTCCTTCATAACATTCTAACCACTAGAAGGAATATCCTCAGTTCCCCCCCTTATAAAGCTCATTGAGAATTTACTACACCCACCAAGGAGATCACCTAAGTAGGGATCACCTTTTCCCTGGATCATATCAGATCAAGTAAACAAATTAGGGTTTCCTCATAAAATCCTAGATCTAGGCATTTTTGCAGCTGCAACAAATCTTAGAGACAAAATCTCACCTTGATATAGTGCACCCTCTAGTAAGGTATAAATCCATATTTTGTAAAGTTTCAATATTTGTTTCATTGTTATGGGAAGGATGACTCTCGTTACCAAGATTGATGAGAAGCTTCAAGGAGCTGATAACTTTAGGGCGTGGAAGTATAGAGTGATGCTCATTCTAGAAGAGATTAATCTAGAAGGATTTTTCGAAAATGAAATTGAAGAGCCAAAGGGATATGAGGCTAAATAAAAGAATAAGAAGAACCTGGTTAAGGAAAAGAGTATCATTGTAGATTCTATCAAAGATCAGTTGATCCCATATGTTCCATCATTAAAGACCCTGAAACAAATGTTTGATGCCTTATCCTAACTGCATGAAGGAAAAAATATCAACCGGAAGATGACCTTGAGGAAACAACTCAAGTATGTAAATATGTAGAATTTAGAAACAATTCAATCTTACTTCAAAAGGATGTCTCAAATCAAAGAGAAACTTGAAGCTATTAGAGACACAATTGAAGAAGTTGAGCTAGTAATGACTACATTGAATGTGTTAGCACCAGGAGTTGTCCTTAAACTGCTTGAAGGAAAATCCCAATACCCATTTGAATATCACTAGTGATTTTTTAAATAAGGTTTGATAGGTGGATCAATAAGAATGAATGAGAAATTAACAAGGCAACAAGATAAATACAGATCAATAGCGAGCCATTGGGCATGGAGTCATAAACACCCTACTCATTTGAGGAAATCAAACTGCATACCAGACAAAAGGTTATAAGATGATAGATGGATGAATGGAGAATGTGAAAAAATAAGAATGTCCACCAAACAAAGAACCTCTTTGAAAAATGGATTAGAAGAGCACTTGAATAAATCACATGAATAATAGGCAATTACTGCAAAACTTTTGCAGCTCAAGAATCTCCTATAAATGGACAACCATTGATCCTCAATGTCTTAAATTCATTCAAGCAAGATGAAAATGTAAAATGGAAAACAAAGAAATCATGATCTCATAGTAACAACTCTCATGAATCTTTAATAACATAAGTGATTACATAACAAATTCCCTCAAGATTACAAATTGACTCATACAAATTAATTATCTTCTCTCTATCCCCTCTCAGGTCTTTGGACTGAACCCCTCTTCCATCTTCCATTACATAATATATATACATACATTCCATAAAAACTCAAAGTAGTCGATTTCATGAGGGTTTTCTATCTCTAGATTAATTTACAACTAAACCGAAACAAACTACTACTAAACTTCTAACAAACTACTTCAAACTAGGATTTTTTTTTTTAACTTACTAAATATGTACATATAGTGATTTAAATACATCAACTGAATAAAAAAAAATAATGATTCGAATCTCCATTCTCATCTGACACTTGTGATCCAGTTGGCGATCAAATCTCTGCTGATTTGAAAAATCCGGTTCACTTTCACAGCGTATGAGTGCAGGCTCACTGTGAAACTATAGCTTCAACACTTTTGCAACAAGGGCTTGCTATGAAAGTCTTTTTCTTCAATGTCTTCAGTATCCGATACAATCTTTCTGCATAAGGTGTGTCTAAATATCTTGTCTCATGTATATGATGATCATGAACCATGTGATGCATAGTCCTAGATCAAAAACATTGCCTTGAAGGAAAAAGAAACAAACCTTGTATGAAAACCAAACTTGTCAAGCCCTAGACTTTTGAAATCCAAACAATTATAACCTATGCACATTCCCAAGAAAAACCTATGTATCTTGGATTGAAAACAAAAGCATCAAATATTCCTTTGGCAGATGGTTGATAAGTCGACTCTTATATTTTCACATAGACACTATTGATTTCGATCGCTACAAGACAATAATGTCGTAAAATTGGCAACTTATAGTTACAGAAAACCACCATTACAATAGCCAATACATGCATGTTTCCAAACAATTTTAACCACTTCCAAGGTTGAATGACACTCATGACATCTAAATGTGAATGCTCTGAAAATGAATAATGGAATTGGACCCCTTTCACAAAATGTATATGTATATACCTCTTCAAGAGATATTTTGATTTTCCTTTAAACTCATTTCATAAACCTTTGTTGTGTTACATCTTAATTATCATATGATATGATTATTGTCAACACTAGCTCTTGATGTCGATGAACATCAATACTTAATTCTCCATTTTATCGACGCTTGACGATTAGCTTCTAGGCATTGAAAACTACGATCAACACCTTTACCATGAGCTTGATCCTTGACACATGGATGAAATTTGAACATCTAGCCATTCTCCTACTTCTATCATGCATGCGCATACTAGATCCTAAGTTTAGCACTTTTTGGCTTAACATGTGCAGTATTAAGTGAGATACTATTATCCCTTTTTGGTGACATTTTACGTTTCCCTTCAACACGATATATCCACATTACCCGAGGGAAACGTTCTTTGTTGTGATTATATGCAGTGATGGCTCTACATTGTTTTAACGCATAGAGAACATACAACTCCCCTCGTGGATTCCTCCTCCTTGCCTCTTTATATGTGCACTAGCTTGTAGAATTTGTTTGACTAGTGCATAGTAGTTGAAATTTGGGCCTCAGACCCACTAGTTTTTGCAAAAACTTCTAATAACCCTACAAGAGACCTAAGAGCCAAAATTGGCTTTAAAAACCAATTTTTATTTGCCAAACTTAGTATATTTTTTCCCCAAATTCCAATTTATTGTCATTGAGGAAATTGGTGTTGATGTTGGCTTCTTAGCGCTACAAGAAAATCGAGCTTGGGAGAGATACAAAATGAGCGTTGAAAAATTGCCATGTCACTGCATAATGGACCATAGAGATACACAATTGACCAAATTTGATAATGCAAATTTATGTGCTAACATAGGCTCCATGGGGGATGGCATGCTCTCTGAGAGATGCCAAGAACCTATAGCTCTAGTGCCTTAATCTATTGATCTTTTCAACCTATGCTTTGTCCATGATGTACTGAGAGCATATCTTCTTATTTATTGAAAACTAAAAAACATCCACACATTGTAAACCAAATGCAAACTGAAAACTACACTCAAACTGAAGGAAATGCTTGAAGCATCAAGCTTATTTATTTACAATTCCTAAACTTAACGAGATGTCCCAAATAGATCAAGTAAAAGCATATTTCCACAATAATCATGTAAACAACTCATCAACTGAATGAAAATGGTCCCCATCTTTGAGCTTGCATATAACTGAGAAAACTGAAAAAGTCTAAAAGGCAATAATTTAACAGTCGATACTTACAACTTTATGATCATGTTTTTATGAGGTAAAATATGGAAGAATCATGATCCCATTTTGTATTTATATAACTTTCCACTGGGTCATGAAATTCATGAAAAATTACTCCTCCATGTTGTTCAAAAAGAATGGATGACTTTTCTTCATTGTTGATTTCTTGAAATTGTTGATCAAGAATTTCACTTTCAAGCACATTAATCTCTTTTATTTGTTTTTCATGGTCTTCAAAATCACTATCTCCATAGTTATCCAACAAAGGCAGACTATTAAGGGATATAAATTGAGATATATGCTCATAAATTTTATTAATGATGGGCTCGATCTATGATTCTACAAGAAGAGTTTTATTAAACAACATTTGCCCTTCTTCATAACCAGTAAATGGAGTTTGTTCAACTTCAAATATATCATAAACAAGTTGATTTGAAAATGATTTAACATGACCTTCTACTTCTTTATCTTGAAAAATATCTTCAACCATTTCATGATCAAATTCTTCTTGCACAAGACTATCACATGCTTCAAGATCAATAGATTTAAGTTGAAAATTTTCCTTATCAAGCTTATGTTCTTGAATACGTGGTATCAAGGAAAAATACAAGGGATTGCAAAATTGTTTATCATGACCATTTTTTTCAGTTTCAAGCTCCTCTTGAATATAAGAGTTTGAAATATTTTCTTCAAGAATTAACTCTTTTTTAATTTAATTTTTAACAAGATCTTCATAAATTTCATCATAAGAGGAACACTCTACTGTCTGCTAAATACATGATTCAAACTTTTGACAACAATGTTCAATAAGTGTAACCGTAGAATAATACCTTTTACAATACTTTTTGAACATTGTATGAAATTTCTTCAAGGAATATATGCTAAAAGGAGACAAGGATCGATACCATTCACGGGCATCTCTCTCTAATGAATACATGAGCATCTTCATCAAGACATCTTCGTGAGAAATGTTCATTTGATGCATGCAATGATGAAACTCAATCATGTGAAGTGTCGGATTATCTTCATCCTTTTATCTCAACCGTGGAAGGAAATCTCCACATATATCTATAGTAGGAACATCATTAGGGAAACCAACAATATCAACAAAATTCAAAGGAGAAAACCTTGCATCCACAATGGCTTTCATTCAAGCACCAAATGATTGTGACATTGTGAACCAATGGAGCTACCGATAGATTCTCAAACCATGGAGTCACCACATGAAGGTTGAGAACTCTGAATATGTACAACTTCAGTTCACCATCTAAATCTAGAACTATACTTTTTCCTTCTCCTATGGAAAATCTTCAACTTTATCCCTGACAATGACACCAAAAATGTTAGCACCAGGAGCTGTATTTAGATTTCTTGAAGAAAAATCCCAATACCCATTTGAATATCAATAGTGAATTTTTAAATAAGATTTGGTAGGTGGATCAGTAAGAATGAACGAGAAATGAAGAAGACAGCAAGCTAATTATAGATCAATAACTAGCTATTGGTCCTGGAGTCATAAACACCCATCTCATTGGAGGAAATCAAACTTCATACCAGACAAAAAGATATAAGATGAAAACTGGAGGAATGGAGAATGTGAAGAAAAATAATAATGTCCACCAAGCAAACAACCTCTCTGAAAAATGGATTGAAAGAACACTTGAATAAATCACATGAATAGTAAGCAATCATTGCAACTCAAGAATATTCTATAAATGAACATCGATTGATCTCAATGTATTAAATTCATTCAATCAAGATGAAAACTTAAAATGGAAAATAGAGAAATCACGATGTGATAGTAACAACTCTCATGAATATTCAATAATAGAAGTGATTACATAATAAATTCCCCTAGGCTTACAAATCGACTCATACATATTAATTGTCTTCTCTCTATCCCCTATCGGGTCTTCAGATTGAACCCCCATTCCATATTCAGTTACATAATATATATAAATGCATTCCATAACTACTCGAAGTAGTCGAATTCATGAGGGTTTTCTATATTTATATTAAGTTACAACTGAATCGAAACAAACTGCTTCAAACTAGGAATTAGTTTTTTAACTTACCAAAGAAGAAAAAATTCCTTTGGCAGATGGTTGAGAATTCGACTCTTATATTTTCACGTAGGAATTGTTGATTTGGATCGCTACGAGAGCATAATGTCATAAAACTGGCAGCTTATATTGACAAAAAACCACCATTACAATAGCCAAGTCATGTAGGTTTCCAAAAAAATTTAACCACATCTAGGGTTGAATGACGCTAATGACATCTAAATGTGAATTCTCTAAAAATGATTAATGGAATTGGACTCGTGTCAGAAAATGTATATGTATATACCTCTTCAAGAGCTATTTCGATTTTCCTTTAAACTTGTGTCATAAGCCTCTGTTATGGTGCGTCTTAATTATCATATGATATGATTGTTGTCAATATTGTATCTTACTATCGATGACCATCAATACTTAATTCTCCATTTTCTCAACGCTTAACGATTAACTTCCAGGCGTTGAAAATTGTCATCGACACCTTTACTATGAGCTAGGTCCTTGACACGTAGATAAACTTCGAACATCTGGGCGTTCTTCTACTATTTTCGTGTATGCTCATACTTGATCTTGATTTTGGCACTTTGTGGCTTGACATCTGCAGTATTAAGTGTGATATGGTTATCCCTTTTTTGTGACATTTTACGTTTCCCTTCTACGAGATATATCCCACATTATCCGGAGGAAAAGTTCTTTGTTTTTTTTATATGCATTGATTGCTCTACAATTTGTCGACACGTAGAGCACCTACAACGCCCTGCGTGGGTTCCTCCTCCTCGGTGCATTGTATTTTGGACTCACCTACAACGCCCTGCGTGGGTTCCTCCTCCTCGGTGCATTGTATTTTGGACTTTGGTTGAATCATGTATAGTAGTTGAAAATGGGGCCTCAGGCTCACTAGTTTTCGCAAAAACTTATAATAACCCCGCAAGAGACATTAGAGCCAAAATTGGCTTTAAAAAACAATTTTTATTTTCCAAACTTTGTAGATTTTTGCCCCAAATTCCATTTTTTTTTCATTTATGAAACTAGTGTTGATGTTGGTTTCTTGGAGCTACAATAACATCGATCTTGGGAGCGCTAAGAACTGAGCACTAAAAAATTCCATGTCGCTTCATAATGGACCATAATGATGCATAATTGACCAAATTTGATAATGGAAATTTATGTGCTAACGGAATGGTCTCCCATTTAAGGAATTTGTTCTAGAAGAAAGCTAACGAAATTCAACATGTTATGTGAAGATTCCACTCAGGAAGAATCTAGATTGGCAGAAAGAGAAGAGAATTTGGGCCATTATGATCAAGATCTAGCAGTACATGGAAGAAAAGAAAAGAGTAGAAAAGAAGATCATCCCTCCAAGAAGTTTCCAAAGTCACAAAAGTCTCAAAATACTCAAAAATATTTCTCAAAATATAAATGATTATGTTTTTAGAAGATGTGACACATTGCAATAAATTGTCCTCTCAAGAAAGAGCAACACAGAAAAGAAAAAAATAAGAAACATCATGTTCATGCCATAGAAGATGATGAACCTACTCATAACAGAACAAAATATTATTATTCAAGTGAAGAAAATGTATTTATATCATATCTTACAGGAACATCCACTCATGGAAGTGACAGTGGCTTGTTGATAGTGGTGCTTCTAAGAACATGATCGGTTACAAGGATTATTTCTCAGATCTGGTTCAGAAAGATTCACCTCATAAGGTGAAGCTCGGTGATGACTATCAATATCCCATTAAAGGAGTAGGAGAAACCTCCTACAAGTTATATTCTTAAAAACCCTTGAGGATAAATATGTCTTGTGTGCACTTGTTGATGCTTGAATCCATGAGGATCGAAACGACAACCTCATGAGGACAT
Source organism: Picea engelmannii (assembly GCA_009831015.1). Classification (NCBI taxonomy): domain Eukaryota; kingdom Viridiplantae; phylum Streptophyta; class Pinopsida; order Pinales; family Pinaceae; genus Picea; species Picea engelmannii. The sequence continues at coordinate 27,586 of ML846874.1, forward strand.
TAGTCCCCCTTCATTTTTAGAGAGGTGGTTCTCCTCTTTTTCTAAAGGATATACCTTTGAATATCTTGGAATAGTGAGAGTGATAGACAACAAACCCGAAATCTGTATTGCTTGGATTTAAATGAAAATAGTTCTTAAATAACCCAATATAATCTTTATGTGTAGCAAAAGCCTTTTAACAATAGGAAATTATTGAAGGAGGGCTTCAACATCATAATTAAATTGTGATCAACATCACACACAATCTTCTTTATAATATATAAATACATCCATATATTTTTCATAGGATATAATGATTTAATCATCTCAAATAATTTTAACAGAGTAATGCAATCAAGATCAAAATAAATTTTATAGGTCAATCTCAAATATCTCATACTTAAAATTCAAAGTTACAAGATAGAGTCAAGATGAACCTCGAAGCGATTCTTTGTGGAGTTTTATTCATGAAAAATGTTCTTCATTACAAAATATTTGATAGCCATGTATGTGGTTGCAAATACTCCATGATCATATAAGAAAATTTCTTAGAATAATACAAAAAAAACACTCAACAACGCATCCTTGTGCCCAATCTTATATATATATATATATATATATATATATATATATATAAGAGAACATGGATATTTATTTCTTTTGATAAGAAGCTTGATTGTGAATCCATGGTTGTACCTTGTTCTTCTTCTGATCTTCTACCCTCCCCCTCTAACAATATTGATTCTTGGACCATTTGATGAAGCCTCTCTTCTCCTTTTAAAATGAGATTTTCTAATTACTTAAGCAGTTAGGGTTTCTCCCTTCTAGAAATTCTCATACAAGTTTCTTCTTGAAACATTCACTTTAATTAATGTCTCATTAGGTCCTCATTAATGAACTCAGATCATTAATATATGTATATTGAAAATGGGTCCCTCTCCTATTTTAATAAAAGTTTTAATTAAACTTTTATTTTCACAATTTAATTGATTTCCCATTAAAATATGACGACTATAATATAATTTTTTGGAAGTGAAAACCAACGTTTTAACCATTTAAACCACCTTTGATGTTCTCTTCATCGTCTTAGCTTTCCGACGATATAAATTTTGTGCAAATCCATTGCCCGGATCTCAATATATGAGCTCGTGAAGTTGAGTTGTCATGCAAGCCCATTAAAAATGCATCTTTAATTTCTGAGAAAAATGTATCAACTTTCAGCACTTGAAATTTGTACCAGCTCCAGTTTTTTCATACTTTCTACCATACAAATACACTCATCATTACATCTTTTGCTTGCATTTCGTTAATAATATATCATTAATTACACCATAAACCTCCATTATCTCTTGTTATTCATCATATGTGGTTAATACATAATTTTCCATATTTTTAGTGATTAAAAGGATGATTACACAATAGTTTTATCGATGATGGTTTAATCCTATGTTTCTATGTCCAAGCAACATGTTATGTAGTTTTCAGGTTCCAGTATATGCACTGTCCATGTTCTGGTACTTGTATTGTTCATGTTATGGTACCCGCATTGCAGGTCATACGGTACTCCAAGTCATCCAGTACCAGAAGGTTCTACAGTCAACTGGTACCTGCACAGTCATTTGGTACCCATACTTCATGTCATATGGTATACATACTCCATGTCATGTGGTACCCACACTCCATTTCATCAAGTACTCAGCTCGTCTGGTACCAATATTGCGCTCATCTGGTACTCCAAGTCATCCGGTACCAAAAGGTTCTACAGTCAACTGGTACCTGCACAGTCATTTGATACATATAATCCATGTTATCTGGTACCCATACTCCATGTCATATGGTACCCACACTCCATGTCATCAAGTACTCAGCTCATCCAGTATAAATACTGCTCTCATTTGGTACTCCAAGTCATCTGGTACCAGAAGGTTCTACATTCAATTGGTACCTACACATTCATCCGGTACCCTTAATCCATGTCATATTGTACCCATACTCCATGTCATCTGGTACCCACACTCCATGTCATCAAGTACTCAGCTCCTCTGGTACCAATATTGCGCTCATCTGGTACTCCAAGTCATCTGGTACTAGCAGGCTCTACAGTTAGCTGGTACCTGCACAGTCATCGAGTACCCATACAACATGTCATATGGTACCAATGTTCCATGTCATCTAGTACTCAGTTCATCCGGTATCAATATTGCACTCATCCAATACTCCAAGTCATTTGGTACCAAAAGGTTCTACAAATCATCTGGTACTCACACTCCATGTCATCTGGTACCCACACTCCATGTCATCTGGTACTCACACTCCATATCATCCGGTACTCGCAATTCAACACATCCAATAATAGAATGTTCTAGAAACCATCCGGTACCATAATGCTCCAGGTCATCCGGTACCAACATCAACAACAATCTAGTACTAGAAATAATTCAATTTTTTGGAAAGCTTCTAGAGGAAAATCGGGGACATGGGTTTTGTCCAAAGTGATGTTTACATGTGAATACATAAGGTACAATTTACCCATATCACACATGTGGACCTCCATCTTAGGGGGAATGATTCTGCCAAAATTAATGAAAATTTCAAACTGTCAGCTTGCACCTCAATTTTTTTGCAAATGGAATCAGATCCATAAATTATAAGATATGGGTTTTGTCTAAAATATGGAAAATTGAGTAATAGGTGGGCATTTTTTCAAAATTAGAATTGTTTTGGAGGATATGGGTGGAGCCCTAACTCTAATCTACACAAATTGCAATCAAACCCATATTTTTTTAGGAGTTTATCTAAAAATTGTAAATTTGAAATATGAGCATTGGGATTCAGTCCCATCCACTCCTCAATGATTTTTCATATATAAATAAGCCTCATAGGGCTGTGAGAGAGAGCCATTATTTTCATGAAGATTTTGTAAATGAGTGATTTATTCTTGTGAGAAAGCCTTAAGGAGTTGTTAGCCATGTAAAAGAAGAGTTTTTTATCTCAATGAAGAATTGATTGTTGCTCCCACATTGAGCATCCTTATATCTTGATATGAGTCCTTCTTAGTAGCACTGACCTCCTGGGAAGGGCCCCTCAGTGAGGGTAAGTGTTTCAATATTGAATTAATTTTGTAGATTAGTATTATGTTGTTTGTCTACTTGCAATTCAATTTCGGTTTTGATTGTTGATTGGATTCAATTTAGATGCATTTCAATTCTCTCATTTATATTAGTTTTTGTAATTAAAACTCATATTTCATTTTACACTTCATTTGTTTGCACCAAACTCGTAGATATATGTTATTTTCATTAATTGTTCTCAATACTCTGTTTTGTGCAATCCATTTTCATTGCATTTCAATTCATTTCCAAACCTTCTTCCCATATGTGCATCTTGTCTTTTCTTCAAAAATTGATTAGAATAATACTCCTCAACATCAAATTTATATGATCAACTTTCATATTCATTGCCACCTATTTTCATTAACAAACACATACATTTTGTATCTTCTATACTCATCTAGATTCAGTTCATACAGAAAGATCAATTGTAAAAGGTATTGTTCACCCTCCAACTCTTCAAATTCCACTTGCAATTCGTCCGACAAACACTCTGCCACACCCATGAATTTTGCCCACACATTCACCCTTTGTTTTAAATCTAATCCATTATGTCATATGCATATACCCAACATGCATTAGATCTATTCCATTACATAATCATATCTTCATTCCATCTTATTTTTGTTTTGCTATTGTTTACTACTTCAAAGATTGATTAATTCATTAAGACCTTATCATATACACAATCTTTTGAATGCAGAAAATAAACAAGTATCACTCTTTATTCATTATTTTCTGCCTTAAACTTAGTTAGATTCAAAAGGTATTATTATTTGTATGCAAGTCTTCTAGAGAAGAAAATTGGTAAACTTGCATTCTCATTCATTTCTTCTATATGCCCATTGTATTAAATATCCATTACTCTTGTGCATTTGATTCATTCATTATTTCTTTATGATTGGTGTATACATTTAAAAGGGTGGTTTTGAGTCTAAGTGAATCTTAGGTGTTGATTGAGTTTGATGATTTTGAGTTTCCCACACTTAGTTTTTATTTCCCATACCTTTGTATTACTTGCACTTTAATTTTACATAGTTTCAATCACCAATGGACATATTAGAGGTATGACTTGTGAGATATGGCCTTCCCACATTGGAATTATTCCTAAGGTGTTAGTTCCTATCATGAATTTCATTTATGTTTTCTTGTTTCTTTTATTGCATTTAAATGTCGATCTGCTATAGGAAATAATCATTGAAGGACAAAAGACTTAAGTAAGCTACTCCTAATTAATCACACGAACATCACTCCAAGTTCCTGAAAGACTCTGAGCTAAGCCTTTATAGAAATAAGTTATTCCTACATCCTAGTGATGAATCCTTAATGTTAATTTTTTGCAGTGTGGGTTTGAAGATTATTTTGTCAGCCTTAGATTAGGTTAGACTAGGCTCTAATCCTACGTTTCCTATGCCTGCACCTCGAAGCTTATGAGCCCCAATTGATAATTAAATGTGGGAATTAATAGTGCATATATTTAGCCCAACATTTTGCGTCGGTGTCGGGGAGGTTCTAAAGAGATTAGAGCATAGGTAGGTTGCTTTTATTTCTCCAAATCCTTGAGTGTTCCTTTAATGCAAGTGTGGTGTGCTTTTAAGGATGACCTAAGGGAAGAGAGAAGATGGTAATACTTGAGGGAAGAGTGCATGCATACACTTTAGTTGTGTTACTCCAAAGTTAGGTTGTCCTCTTCCTTTTAGTAGTTAGAATTTGTGTTTTAATAACATTAGCCATTTTTTTATATATATGAGAAGAGAAGCTAACTTGTGTGAACAAATAACTTGGTGATAGTAGGGTCCTAGTAACATGATGTAACTTCAAGTATATAATTGGTTTGATTACATTTTATTTTAGTTTGTTTTGTTTTATTTCCTTAGGATTAAAAAAAAAAATGGGCACTGTAAGAACCCCTCCTCTACACTAATCCATGTGTGAAACAGGACCCATAAACCAACAACAAGGACTTAAAGATGATCAAGAGTTTGGAAGAACTCTCTCCATCCTAGTAGCAGCTTGGATCTCAATCTCTTCCTCACAAAGAGAATAAATATTGATAGCAGTCAAGAATCTAGCTGCCTATACAGAAGTTATAGAAAAACAAGATTTCCATGAGCTACATCCACAGGAAGATCTAGAAGCCTCCTTTGATCATCCTTTGTAGCCTGTAGAGGAGAATTAAGAATCATTCAATGGAGAGAAACTACTAGAACCTGAGATCAAGGATTTCTTGACATGCATATTGCCAGATCCAATATGCATCCAAGAGACAAACCATCCGAAAGAAGATGATTTGCGTGGAATGATAGGGGGAGACATGCAAAGTGGTCTAAATAAGGAAGTGAACTAAGAACATCAACATTACATTGAACATTGGTTCTAGACGACAACAAGATTGAAGCACTACTCTCTTCTTCAAAAACTCTCCACATCACCACCAAAGAAGTTGGGTCTTTGTATTCTTTTATACATTAAATCTTATCTTTCAAACCCGAGTATGAATGTGTTTCTACACCTATTACACACATGTTTACATTGGAAATATTCTTACATGTGAAATATAATTTATTGTTCTTATGTAGGATAGAGTAAAAGTTGCATGTTAGTTAACCTAGTTCTAAATAAATGCAACATCTTTCGTGTTTCTTTTCAAATAAATGAAATGAGATGAAGATAATATTGGTGATCTAACATCAAAAACCAAAACAACTTAAGAGATTTCTTCGTATTATTACATACAGATTTTTGACTATTAATAATAATAGTTGCTCATAAGGCTAATCTTTAAAATATTATGGGGATTTACAAAATCTTTAAGGTCTACATAATGATGCCCATAGGTAACTTGTACATCCTAGTTTCATATTAGAACTTGTTATTCAAGCATTCTTATCAAATGGTAGTAGGAGAGTGAATGAAACTTCTACTTTTGAGGGAACACAATCTTATATGGAGAAGATGAACTTGGGGACTAGAGGAACCTTTAGGTCATTCTCTCATGGCCTCATCCACCACACATTAAATAAGTTTGACCATGACATGTCTTTCGACTAATCTTGATACATAAGTCTATTTTTCATACAAACAATATTTTATGGGAAATCTATAAAATATCTTCCAACTCAATACCATCCCATCTTGTAAAAAGGTTTTCAAAGATGCTTCCCCATTCACCCATATGAAATAAATCTATAAATTTTATCTTACAGGTAAAGATTGGGACAAGATCCTTTGATGGAAAATGGGTGTAAGAGGCTAACCCGTCGGGATACTAAACAGGTGTTATGGCAGCGGGTACCGACCTATGGTATAACTAGCCAAAACCAATAGGGTACTGAACAAGATCATGGGAAATGGGGCATTCTTCCTAGGAAGGATATTTCTTATATGTCAAAATTACCCCATCGGAGTATTGAATAGGCTTGTTGGCAATGGGTTCTGATTTTGATGTCTTTCATTATGCCTAATCTATATTTGTCCATATGAACAACATACTTGTGTGAATCGTTAAGAAGAAGCATGCATGGTTGAACAAAAGGCTAATGAACCTCATCTAATTGTCATTTGAGAATGTCTGTAATATGGTTTTAAGATCCCATCATTCATACCCAGGATTTCATTGTCCTAGAGGTGGGACCCATAAGTGTAGGAGTCTAATAAACTCAAATGTGAACTTTATCAATATCACTTGAATGACATAAATTCTCTGAAAAATCAAACATGGATGACTGGTTTCCTATCAGTTTCTCATTTATCAAAGACCAATTATCTCCTCATGTTTTCCTTTTCAAGGATGAGAGGAAAAATAATTCACATGGTTTCTTGAGCATACAACTGTTAATGATTGATGAAATCATATGTAATAGGTAATTTAGAAATTTCTTTTATGCTTGTAATATTTTAAAATAAATTTCATTTCCAAATTTACAAGCATGAATAAAGTTTAATTTTTGGTTGTTTCTTTAAGCATGGCATAAATGTATATTTTTTCTCTCATAATAATAGTATTGGTTTAGTTTTTTTAGATTTTTCTGTTTCAGTACTGTTGGTATAGAAACCAGTAGGTTCATGTACCAACAGTATAGAAATTTAAATATTTTTCAAGGGTACTTTTTGCAGGATATTTTTAGCATCTCTCATCTCTGGCATACTTCATTTCTCTCCTTAAGTCAACATGCACCGGTTCCACAAAGTCCACTTTCAGCTTGTAGAAATTTTGTGTTCTAATGAGAGTTTGCATGAGGACATGCAAACCAATGGTTTTGGGGCTGAGAGACAGAGACATAAGGAATCTCAGCAAATCAACTTTTATCAACTCTCTCCTAGATATCCATCAGTTCTCAACCTTGCTCCACTTCATCTTCAAATTTCAATGGTCTACATCACGATTTTGCAGAAATTTTGTCATGTTCTTCATAGTTTACACTTCAACATGAATTAGAATTCAAAGCAAGGGTAACTTGAGGTAAAGCTAGTACAAATCTTTTTAATTTACTAAGAACTTGGAAAACATGATGCATAACCACTATTACCCACTCCACACTCCACTAT
>ML846875.1:0-22455 GCA_009831015.1 Picea engelmannii
AGAATGTTTTCTTAATAATATTCATTGAAGACAGAGACAACAGCAGCGGTGGTTTTCTCCCGATTTGGGTTTCCACCTTAAATCTTGGTGTTCATGTGTGCTACTCATCTATGTTAGTTTATTTTGTTGATCTGATGAATGAATAAATCCATAATAAGATCTCTGGATGCACTACTGTTTTCATAAGAATATACAGCAACTGATCTCTCTAAAGTAGACTAAGATTTTTCAGTAAAAGAAAAGTTAAAAATTGATTGATAGCTCAAATATTGATTCACCCCCCCCTCTCAGTATTTTCCAACACAATATACAAAGGCGCCTCTTCTTAAATGAGTCATTTAAGATTTGCACAACAGTTCCAAGGCATTTTCAAAATTTGTGTTGGCTTGTCCAGCTATCTTCCGCTCCACGATGGCTCACTTGATGGTGTTGGCGATGCTCCTGCATCAAATTTCATGGATTTGATTATATTCAAGTATCGAGCTTCTAAGTTCTAAATGTAGTATGATTCTAAATGCAGTATGATTACAAACTTTGTGATCAACAATACTATGTTCTCCCACTTAATGGTTTTAATCAAATGTTCATGAAAGATATTAAATGAAAATTAAATCTGCAAATGGAAAACAAACTGCAATCAAGTCTCCTTACACACTCGTTTCTCCTGAAATTCTAATAACACCAAGCCAAATCAGATTTTTTCAATATTTTAATATGTAATTTTTACAAAACAAAGTATATAAAATATGCAAGTTCATACTTAGATTTATGAAGAACTATGCATTCTACTCATAAAATAGAAATCACCCATAAATCTATTAAATACACAAACACAATAAGGCGTTGTTTATTGCTACATGAAATAGAAATGCATAAATAAACTACATAAATGAAAATGCAAAAAAAAATCTAAATGAGTCATGATTCTGAGATGGAGGGAGCCCTGCCTTCATTTAGAGTCAATCCTTTCACATACTTACAAACTCAAGTGATAATCAAATTGAGTGCATAAAAACCAGTCTTCCATTCCATAGTGAAATTATCCTTCTACAATTGATCCCCTTGTACTATTCTTTGAGGATATATTTATACAAAATATTCAATGGGGAGGATAAGAAACAATTACCCAATCCTAAAACTAACCAATCAAACCCAATCTGGGTTTTACAAATTAAGAAAATTAAAAACTGAGTGTAGTAGGAAAATATGGGAAATTTCATTTTGAAGAAACCTCCTATCCTCCCAAACCGTCTTAAATTTTGGAAATATTCCCACATGTTTCTCAATTTAGGACATTATGCGCAAAACCCATGTTTTAGATTTTTGAGATCTATTTTTTCCAAAGGAAAAAAGTGCAACTTTTATTAAAATAAATAAAAATTACATTCTGAATAATGCATGAAGAAAGCATACATTTACTCTAAAAAATCATTAAACCCAAGAGGAAGAAAGATGTAGAAAAAATAGCCCCAGTACAATTGAAATCTATAGGAAAAATAGCCACAAAACACAGCCAAGAAGAAACAATAGAGGCATACCAAAAGAAATCTTGGATGGACCAGGCCAGAGAGGAAAATAAACTCCTTAATATCTAGTACCAGAATGACAACAAAACAAAGAGCCCTGCAACCATGGAAGAGAAGAAGTTAGTTGTTGCATACCCAAAAAGGACCTCAAAGTGTTGACCAAAGGAATCAAATAAAAAATCCACGTCCAAAAAGAAAGGACCTCAAATATCTTACCTAAACATCGAAAAAGAAGCAACAACCCCATCCTCCACTCCACAAAAAACTAGAGCCTGAGAGGGACACAGAAACCCCCCAGCTACCAAGGTCACCGAGAAAACCCTGACATTCCATAAAGCCCTGAATGAACCAACAGGGATTGGGTCGACTAGATCCAACTACAAAAAAAAATCAGAAAAAACTTTGTGTGCTCAAGATGGTTGCAACAAAAAAAGACCGGAACCCGAATACGACATATCAGACATCAAAGGTCCATATCTGGAGATAAGCCAGATAAAAAATACCACAATGAATTAGATCATGAACGATGCAATTGAAACTAAAAGCATATTACTAGGAAAAAATAGATCCGCACAAGGGAAGGATACGAGATACCCACCCACCAAAAAACGTCGTATCAGGGGTCCACACAATTGAAATGGATCCATAACTTGCATCCCAACAAACCTGAATAGATATCCCTAGATCTGCACCAGATCAGACTCACATGCAATGGCTAGGGGATTCAAGGGCGTGATCTCTAGTCCATACCATCATCTGACAACCAACAGATCCAAAAAGGAGGAGGAGAAAGAGGAGATACACTCTGGATCGATGAATAAACCTGCAAAACTATGAACTCATTCATCATTTACACCATGGTAGTGTTCAGGGTGGGTGTTGGAGATATTACACACTCTCTTGGTATTTATTTTCCTAGGTTGACTAGTATATGTTGAGGGAAACCCTGGTCAGATATATTCTTCCCTAGATGAAAATATTATCCCCTAGATGAGGGTGCCACATCATCTTCATTCTTTCCTCAATTGTACTTCAATTAAACTAGTGGAGTGTAGTCTTGCATGGAAACCTCAGTATTATCACCAAGTGTTGCATTCTCACCTTAGAATCATCACCATGAGGGTGCACTTACCTTAGGATCATCACCAAGAAGGTGATACACATGTGCATGCAATATTCTTTCATCACTCCACTTGTGATTAGCTAGTTAATTGATGACTACATGGCTAGTTAAATAGGACTATGTGGCAATTCACTCTAGATTCTGTTAGTGAGTGCTTATATCTCTCTATATCACTACTATGGCGCATTAGTTTTCTCATGTAGATTATATAATTGGTATTTTTACTATTCTCTCACTAGTTGATACAATTCATTCTTTCTCTCAAGATTATCTTTCTTTCTCTCTTCTCTCTTGCAAGATTTGTGTGATTTTTTCTACTAGCTAGGTTATTTATGAAAATTTTCCATGAAACTTCACATTTTTTGTGGTTGAAGAAAGTTCTCTAATACCACTTGTTAAGTACCAAAGACATGAATAATAAATCACCCCAATATATTCAAGAACAATATAGTAGAAATCTCCACTTTCTAATATCAAACCCTTAGGGTAGGGAAACATCATATAATATATCCTATTACAGAAGGGATCCACTCCTGATCACTTGACACTTCGAGGGGGAAACCTCATAATGAGATATTGCTCAAAATACAATACTTCTCAATAAAATACAATACCCTTTTATATAGTGATACCTACCACCTAAGAACATTCTAGAGGAGGAGCCTTATAGTAATCCCTCTTACATTTATTGTGTTCACACTAGGCCTTATTTAAAAGTGGCCTTCATACATAACAATACCTATCTACTTTTATTTTCCCTAGGTACCCCATATTATTTTTATAGCTACACTACACTAAGAATTTGAACCCTACATTAGATTCAATTAAAGGATGGCTAGACCAAGTTGATATTTGTTGGAATACATGCACATTTTCCTACTATTTAGGAGGAATGTTATTTATTGATCCGTAAGTGGGAGGCTTATAGCCTATCCATATCACCAACATATAATTCTCTGTTAAAACAATTAAAACTTTGGCCATGTAGATGTCGAAAAATTCTCGACTAATCAAGTCCAAAGTCGAGTTGGAAAGAAGTAACAAGTCGGGTTGAGTCGAAACAAGTTGGTCGGGCCGAGGCAAATCGGGATGAGTCAGAACAATTCATTCGAGTTGAGGTAAGTTAGGTTAAGTCGAAACAAGTCGGTCAGGTTGAGGCAAGTTAGGTCTAGTCATAACAATTCGGTTGGGTCGAGGCAAGCCAGGTCGAATAAGAACAAGTCGGTCGGGTCGAGGCAAGTCAGGTCGAGTCAAAATTTTCCCAAGTCATAATTACTCGAGTCAGATTTCTTCTAAGTTGAGTCAACCAAGAGATGTTTATCGGTAGAATGGGGAGGAAATTTGACCAAAAGGGAAATCAAGTCAAATTCTTAATGACCGACAACTGGGAAGAAAGTTTGAAGATAAATTTACTCAACAATAATGTCAGAGAACATTTTAAACTAAATTTGGGTAACCCACAATGTATCGAAACTTAGGGGAGTCGATTTTAATCCCCCTCCGATAAATAAAAAAACATTTTAGTATTCTATTTGGTATATGATGACAGAGGAAACACCTGACCAGGTCGATTACGAGCTCAACAAATCGAACAAAATTAGAAACCCTAGAAAAAATAGCAACAACTCTGGAAGGAGGGTTGTTGATTTCCAACCTCACAATTCATTGGATGTCTATGATTAAGGATTTGTTATTATAGTGTATTGTCCCACTGAGAACCAGATTAATATAAAACAAACTCATATAATAACAACACAAATTCCTCATCTCTAGAATATACACCAATGACCATTAAATTACAGTGCTCACATTAACCATTCCTAAGAAAACATAAACCATGAAAATCATCACAAATAGACTCATATTTCTACCTTGGAAACACAAATGGGAAAACCAACATTCTTTTGGCTTCAACCAAGCTCTTATTTATTCAATAATGGGAAAGTTACATGCTATTTGGTACATGTCTATGCTCCTCAGTAACATCTGGGAAGCCTATATACTTCATTCACATCTAAATAAACCCTTTCTCATTGTGAGGATACATTATATAGAATGTTGAGTTGATTGAGAGGATAACTGGAAGGTCAAGTGTCCCCAATGCTTCAACTTCTCTCTAGTTCATCTCTCCTTCATTTATTTATTTATTTTTCTTTTATCCCACAAGGTTTATTCCTTTTCATACAACCATATATTTCCCGAATTTACATACATTACATACAAAATTGGACATCAATCATGATGACATAGGGCCCTTCATGTCAACAAGTTGATCTTCTTCATTTCTCATATCTTAACAATGCATGTATTGTTCATCTTTGAGTCATGTTCCGATAGACAATTGTTCTTGTCGGATCCAATTCAGATCATTTATAGCATATATATTTTTAGTTGGTGGATTTCTATATGTAATACCATGGGAAAATACCATATGTTTCCAAAACCATGGGCACATAAACCACCATTAGGCAAATTCCTATTTTCTAGGAGGAAGAGCACTTCATTCCTTGATTCTAGGAGACAATTCATATTTCATAGGTTAGAGAGTGCACTTGAGTGAGAATATTATTCTCCTAGACAAGTGCACACTTCTCCTTAAGTATTTAAGTCTATTATTAGTTATGGAGTCCAATTATACATGCATGAGTTCTCACATGTTCATGGCTAACTCCATTTATGGCTAGTTAACTGATACTAAGAGGGATTTTATTTTTTCTATTACATGTGCATGCACTAGAAGCTCAACCTAGTGTTCATTACTCCTCTCTCCTAGAGAGTCTTATAAATATTTACTCATCACATTCAATTCATGTAGTGTTAATACACTTATGTTCTTTCTCTCATTATTGCTTCTCTCTCTCTCTAGTTCTTTTTGCGAGCTTTGTGTGAATTTCTCTAGCTAGGTTCTCTATGTAGGTTTCAATATTTCACCCAAAATTCACAATATTTTCATCATAGATGTACAGCCATCTTTACATGGTAGTTCATTAATTGGTGTTAAGAACTATCCCATGGATCGGTCAAATGGTGAAAAGGTACATGTTTTTCCTCTTATTGTTCAAAATTGAATTCATTATTTTGCTAATATTTAAATGTAACTTGTTGAAAATTATAGTTAACACCTAGATCAATGTCCAATTTGGTATATTGTCCTTGTTGTGTAATTCAAACTGTTTTGAAAATTTTTCGTGAGTTTCAAAGAATAGAACAAGATTTTGACAAGACAAATACAACTAAGGGGCTCGGTAAATAAAATTTCATTCAACTTTGGGATGATATAGAAAGAATTGGAGTTGCATGTAAGCTTGGAGAATCAATTCATCATAAAAGAAATGAGTACATGTATCTCAACTATGGGAAATTTGATGGAGAAATTTAGGCGAAATCCTCGATCAACATGATGGAATTTTGAAGGTATAATATTTTTCTTAAACATATATCATTATTATTGCTATTCAAATTATTTTTGAAGTAATAGTGATTTTACATTTTAGGTTATTAAAGATCTACTAGATGAAGAAAAATAGAAAAAGTTGGTGAGGATGTGGGGGGCTCATGGAGAATTCCACACTTGGTAGTTACACGAGTCTATAGGAAGTGATGCCTCTATGTATGATGAAATGTACAATTATCTTTCATGTAATATTAATTCAATTAAATCATGTATTTATTAGGTGGATTCTTATTTTTACTTAACATGTGGAGCATTCCTTGCAGGATTGAACAATTTGCGAGTGAGTAGATTTGGTTGTTGTTATGATCCAATGCCTTAAAAAATTATATAAAGTCAATGATTACAATCCACTTCGAGGGGGAAACATCCTTTTATGATATATCCAATTTAGAAATCAATATGAGATGAGATAATATGATCCTAAGACTAGGTCTCCTTGCTGCACCACACACACAAACACACACATATATATATGAGACAAAGGGTACAATTATAATGAAAGGGTACCATGAATGGTTCTAGATGACATACAATTATAATGAAAGGGAACCATGAATGGTTTTATATGACATACAATTATAATACTATAAATATAATAATTCAATAGCTAAGGCTTAATATGGTGTTTTACATATAAAATGGGGCTTTGTCTAAGTCTTAACAGTTGTGTTCCTCTTGTTAGAGAGTTTATTTTTTCTATTACATGTGCATGCACTAGAAGATCAACATAGTGTGAATTATTCCTCTCTCCTAGAGTGTCTTATAAACATGTACTCATGACTTTCAATTCATGTAGCATTAACACAATTCTATTCTTTCTCTCATTCTTGCTTCTCTATCTCTAGTTCTTTTTGCAATCTTTGTGTGAATTTATCTAGCTAGGTTCTCTTGAAAGTTTGATGGTTTCTCAAGCTTCCTTTTAACCACCTCAAGTATAATGATAAAGAGGGGGCTTCCTTTTAACTACCAATTGATACCATTGATATGGTTTTATCTAAAAGTTAAAGGTTGTTATGTGAATCATTTTCTTATCATCCATATAATTATGCAATTCAAAATATTGCTCTATTTGGTTCACCCAGGTAAAGACCTTTGTTCCATCAAACTTATTTAATTCAATATGGGTAAAGTTTAATTTAGGACCCTCACCATAATTAACTTCAATATTAGAGTTAAATCCACTAGAAATATTCTTATTATCGGTAGGTTGTTCAACCCGAGTACTACATTTATTTTCCCGAGTTCCTTCCATTTTGATATTTCCTTCAAAGAGTCTCTCATCTATAGCATGAAAGATCATGGAAGAAATGGAAATTTTCAATTCCTTGATGGATTTTTGAATTTATTCTTTAATGTCATTCTTATTCTCATCCATCTTATTTTCCATTTCATCCATCTATTTATCTATCTTATTTTCCATTTCATCCATATTTATTTTATTCCCATTCTTATTCTCATTCATATTCTTATCAATCTCGACGATCTTTTCAATTTTAGGGAGTCTGAAAAGAGCTTAACTATGGACTCTAGGGGGGTTCCTTTTTCATAAGTAATCTCCAAGGCTCGAAAAAGGTGATAAACCAAAACCAAGGAGAATGTTTCTTTTTAGAATATTTAGTCCCTCAAGCCCGAAAAAGGGGTAAACTTTCACCTGCGAATACTCTTCTAGCGAACCGAAGTTCCTAGAGGATACCTTTATTCGTAAAATTAGCCATCTAGGCCGAAAAAGGGGTAAACTATTGTCAGACATATGTGCCTTCAAATTTGAGTTTCGCGAGCATGAAGGGAAACATGATCGCTCGACAATCTTTTCAATTTTAGAGAGTCTAAAAAGGGATTAAAGAAGACTCCAGGGGGATACTTTTCTCGAGTAATTGAGATGAGATCGAAAATAATAAATACAGTCTCTTTTGATGTTTCTTTCAAATTTTATAGTGATCTTGAAAGAAAACAAAGCGTGCGAGTTTTCCATTTCATCCATATTTATTTTCATATTTTAATCCATCTTATGTTCCATTTAATCCTTATTTTCAATGATCCCCTTTTCCATCATGTGATAAATCTCGTCGATTTCATCCTAAGTCATGGTTGAGATTTCTGGAGGTTTAGATGGTGAAGTAAATTTTGGAGGATCCTTTGGACCATGTGAGAAAATAATAATTCTTATCTTTTTCCTATTTATTACAAATTTTGAATAACCACAAACATATCTTCTAATAAAAAGTTATGTTAATTGTAATTTGCGTACCTTTTAAGCCCTTAATTTGGAGCTTGTCCTCCTAACCGACCTTCCTTTTGATGTATTTCTGAAATTTCGGCCCTTTTGAGTATGGAATTTTTGCCTATAGTACTTTGAAATTTATTCTCTGCAATTCCATAGGTCTGACCAAAATTTTGTGTGCCAAGTGAAAGTTAGGGTAACTTTCCCAAACCTTGCTGAGTTTTAGCCTTTCCGGGAGAGAGAACTTGTACAAAATGCCATGTGTCCAATATTTAATACCTAATACTGAATTTTCTACCATAAATACTATGGATTTTCCTCTTTCAAATTCAATAGGTCTCATATAATATAGATCCTATCTGAAGAAGATATGAATGTTTTACCCATAACGCATGTTTGAGACTAGTTATAGGACTAGTCAACAAACCCTATCTTCCACAGGGTATATCTCCAAAAGTATAACGACCCAGAAGATGGAATTTTAACCACAAGTACCTTGATATGTCTTATATATAACCTCCAAGTTTTTCTACTTGAAGCATCCCCGAAAAAAAATTATAACGAAAATTCTAATATGACTTGCTTGAATAAGTAAAACCCTAGGACCAATGCTTTGATACCAAATGTTATGATCCAATTCCTTAAAAAATGTTAGAACGTCAATGATTATAGTCCACTTCGAGGGGTAAAACTAATTTTTTAATATATCCAATTCCAAAATCAATATGAGATGAGATAATATGACCCTAAGACTAGGTCTCCCTAGTGTGTGTGTGTGTCTATGTATATGATACAAAGGGTACAATTATAATGAAAGGGTACCATGAAGGGTTATAAGTGACATACAATTATAATACTATAAATGTAATCATTCAATATATAGGTATTAATAAGGGTTTTTACACATAAAATGGGGCTTTGTCTAGGTCTTAACAATTGTGTTCCTCTCGTTTAGGAGATTAGACAGTTCATTACATGGATATTCAAGGGGCACATGATCTTTAGATGACTAAGGCTTTCCATCCTCATACCTTGGGTCTTTAAGAAATGAGGTAATGGAATGTAAGCATAGGTATATGAAAAATTTGAATACCAATCAAGGAGCACAAAAAGGTTGCATTGGTATGGATCATTGAACCAAATTTTACCATGATAAAATGTATCTTGTTAATGATATGAGAGAATGATATTTTAAGCTAGTGATGAGATCAAAAGGTATCTTACAATAATAAAAACAAATAAAATGTGTCCCTCCAATTATTAAAATCCAATTTCATGTTGAATATAAAAAATGTTTGACCACAATTTATATGGATACTGCAATAGAGTTGTCCTCCTATTCCTTTGATGTCAATCCTCATCAAGTGAAACAATTGTTTAAATCATGGGTGAAACTATCTAAAATATCAATAACTACACAACCAAATGTAAGTCATTTTTATGTATAAATGGTGTCCATTTGATTTCCATTTAAGATCTTTAGTAATTTCAAAATTTAGCTTTTTATGTTCATTCTTGCTAAATAAATTTCTTCCTCGTTCAATGCGAATAAGAAAATACAATGAAGATGACTATATTAAATCACATCAGTATGGAAGATCATGTACCAAGGGAAAAAGAGTCCATGCACCATTACTTTCCCCTTCACCAAACACTACTACCGAAACACACCAAAATGTTGTTCCATCTACTACTTTTTCCAAAGCATCTACTAGTGAGTTATATGGTACTTATCTACATTAAGTCTTTAAGATCAATATTATTATTTTTTTATGTATATTAACTTAATTCTTAATATTAGCATTTTTTTTCTATTATGAACACATTTCATTAACAAAATGTTTTTTTTAAATGAAATGATCATGAGAAAAGTAGTGTTACATTTGAAACAAAAGGTGGACTTATTTAAGATAAACCACTGAAAGTACCAAAACAAAGGAAAAGAATTATTGTTGTGTTTTTTTTTTTTTTTTAAGTAAAAAAGGGGTATTTCCTTCTATAATATATTAACCCAAAACTTTGTCAAAAATACACAGTATCATAGCTAGAGTTACCAAAAGATGTTGTCGGTAACCGGAAACCAGCATTATTGGGTAGATCTTAGCAGTTTATACAGTAATATGGTCAAGAAAAAGACATCTGTCCTGCCCGTGGGAAACCAGGACAGATGCCAGAAGTCCAAAGAGGCATATAGCAATTAACACATAAAAACAAAAACCTGGAGGGCCCGGCTGCCTAGGCGTCCGGTGACTTGGCGCGTCCATCAGCGTTCTTCGATAGGTCAAAGGCCTGCATGCCCATGTGGCACCAATGTGGCGCTGGGGTCCCGGAGAGCTCTTCGAGGAGCACATCGAGTCTCTGTCCCATAGTGACAGCCCTGTGTTCCAAGTCCGCGACGTGGCTGCGGAGCTCGAACACCAAGGCCAAGTGTTCACTTCTAAGGAAGGGACCTTGCAGTTCGCCACCACCATTCCCATTCTCGCCTTTGCCATTGTCAGCCCTCCGCTTCACCAGCTGCTCCGCATTCTCCTCGGTCATCATCTCCTCCAACTGCTCGGCGTCTGTGGCCTGTTGGTCGTCTGTCATCAGCTCCTCCAACTGCTCGGCGTTTATGGCCTGATGGAGGTCGTCCATCATATTCGGGGCGCTGTCATTGTTCTGTATGGTGAGCATCTCCCCATTATTTGAATTCTCCATACAAGTCGGATCCCCAATTGACGGCTCCTCCTCCACAACACAACCAGAAAACCAATCCACGGGCTCTGTCACATTCTTCTCCTTGTTGCTTCCGGTTTCTCGCTCGACAATGGATTTGAGCATCGCTCGATCCTCGATCCGAGCTTTCTTCCTGAGGATGGAAGAGGCTAGAGCCAAGGCCCTTTCGAGCTCCTCCTCCCTGCGCCTCTGCGCCTTGTTGGCTTCCCAAGCCGCACCTCGGCGAGGTGTACCTCTACGCCTGACCATATTCCCAACACAAATTCCAATTAAGGGTAAAACAGGGTTAGAGAAGGACCAAATCAAAAACCTTTGCGGGTGCCGAGCACTGGAAGGCCGACTCTGTCGAAGACAGGGAAGCTCCCAACCCTGAATGGACTCTCCTGTGAACAGGGATAGGACAAGAAATGACCCAGCAATTGATGCACCAGGAGCCTTCCGCTCTTGCTCGGGCTGCATAGAAGAATTATAATCAAACTGTCCGCTCTTCCTATCTGTCATAATAACCCTGAACTCAAGTGCGCCTGGAATGTTTATTACCACGCGAGGGAGAAGTAACTCCTCCATCAGATTTATGCTTCGGCCGTCCATCAACGTTTAATGTCGCGCGAGGGTGGTGGTCCTGTGCATTTAACAATCGCTGAGTGCATGTCCAGTTGGCTCAACGGCGCCTCCGCGTATCACCCCATCCGGGGGAATTATTGTTGTGTTTAAAAGACAAAGTAACAAAAATATTTGTGAGAACCAATCTTTAGTGGCCTATACCAAAACAAAGGAAAAGAATTATTGTTGTGTTTAAAATACAAAGTAACAAAAACATTTGTGAGAACCAATCTTTAGTGGCCTATATTAAATGGAACTGATGGAACATTGTGTTATATTTGTACAATACATTGTATTTTATCATTTAATTTTTACAAAATTGAGAAGTTTATTTCACTTCAATTATATTTATATGTGGAATTATTATTAGAGGATAATATGTATCACATAGTGTCATTGGAAACTTTTGTATCTCAAGCACCATAAATTTCCATACCATGGTTTATTTCAATACCATCATTGTTTAGATCATTTGTGCCCTTTGATTCTAGTTTCATTACTAGTAAGGAATATGACAATTAAGTATATAGAGGAATCCACATGTCTAGAAATTACACGAAGAAACCAAGAATACTCAAGCATTAGAGATGTTGATTTTTCATATTAGAGTATATAATGTAATATTGTATATGACATTACATGTAGATTCTTTATATATAATGTATATATGAGATGGTATATTACGATGATGAATGTACCAAATATATATAGAACCTAAAGGCACGTATGGCGACCATCCATGAAAGGATGTGTCTCTAATAATTACAATAACTATTATTATTATTATTATTATTATTATTATATTAATATTTTTAATAATAATTAATAATTATATTATTAAATCTGGGAGAATGTCTTCCCAATGTTGTCCAAACCCCTGTGAGTGAATGTCTACTCAATGTTGAAACATCAACACTCCCTCTTATCTAGGGAGGTATCTTTTCATGATGTCTTCATATAATAGTCCACTGACTACTATGTAATCAACTAGTAGCACACTGCTACTACCATGCCATCGATAGCTCAAATCATCCACCACAATATTTATGACTATGCTACAATCAACTAGTAGCACACAACTACTGCAATGTCATCCAACAATACACAACTATTTCCATGTCATAGTAGTACACAACTATTGTCCCGTGGTAAACAACCACTGCCATAGTCTCACGACTATGTAGAAATACACTAGTATCACACAACTACTAGCATGTTTTTCAGTGGTACACAACCACTGCCATAGTCTCACGACTATGTAGTAATCCACTAGTAGCACACAACTACTAGCATGTTTTCCAGTCGTACACAACCACTTTCATAGTCTCACAACTATGTAGCAATCCACTAGTAGCACACAACTACTATCATGCTATCCATTGGTACACAAGCATTGATAGTCTCACAACTATGTAGCATTACACTAGTAGCACACAACTACTAGCATGTTGTCCAGTGGTACACAACCATTGCCATAGTCTCACGACTAAGTAGTAATCCACTAGTAGCACAGAACTAATAGCATGTTTTCTAATGGTACACAACCACTTCCATAGTATCATGACTATGTATAAATCCACTAGTAGCACACAACTACTAGCATGTTTTCCATTGTGTTGAGCACTCAACACACCCTAAAAATTCCCCTGCGAAATTTTTAATTTTTTGGGTACCACTTGATATTCTGCACTATCTAATTCGATTTTATTTTTGAAAAATGTCTTGTATTTTCTTATTTTCATGACTCTCATCACCTATTCAGGTTTTCTTAAACTTATGAAACCTGATGACTAAAAAAGAGCTTAACACCTAAATGAACAATCGACAACAAAACACTTCACCGAACGTGCTCGGTATCAACATCGGAATGAATTCAAAGAAGGAAAAAAAAACATTTAGAAACAATAGTCACTCAGTGTTGATATTCATCGGCATTGGCAGAAGGGAATTTTGGTTTTCATTAGGTTTTTCGCATAAATACATCGCTAGTATATGATTCCTCGTTGACATCAGGGAAATACAGGGACAACAGACGTTAACGAAGAACGAAAAGAAATCATCGATAGCCGATGCCCGACGGACTTTGTAGGAATCGGGGAAAATCCATAAGGATCACAATGAACATTTTGATCAAGATAAATTCATCCCCTATCGTCGATCCCCGATGCTTTTTCAGAAATATGGACTTTTTGAAGGAGATGATCCGAGAGCACTTTGGTAGGATTATCGTCGATTGCCGATCCTTGGAAATTTTCGACATCGACAGGCCAAGGTTTGTTTTAGAACGAATGACTTAAGGAAAGTCCTGAATCTAAATAAGACAAGAAATTTGAGTCATTGGTCTCCGATGCCACATGTCTCTACCAGGTAATAGGTTTGTATGGTCTAGTCTTATCCCGAGTCATTTTTTGTTCCTTAGGGCCTAGTCACGCCTCCTAGTCAGGTTTTCCATGTCAGCAATGTACGGTAAAATCGATCGGCATTAGAAATTTTTGTAGGAGGTTATCAAAAAAAAAAACATTCATAGCACACCCTCGATCCCCGATCCGCCCACTAAGAGACCAACACAATAGGACATTTTAGCATTAGATACGATCATATTTTGATCATTTAAGGATCTAATTAACACCAAATCCCGCATTAGTTGCTACCTCGTGCGCCAATCAAAACAACCATTTAAAATCACCTATAGACCACATCACCACCCGCGCCTTCGCCGTCAACCCATGATGAATTTAAGTTATAAATATTCAGCGATAGATTTGTTAAAATTTCACTCATAACCTGAATTGAATGGCTAATGTGACACAGTAAGTTCTTCCCTGTTTAAATTCTCTTGAGCCATTGTAAACGAAATCATTCTGCACATAAGAGAATTCTGGAGCATCCGAAGGAGAAAGACGAGAAAATTGAAGGCTGTATAAACTCCTTGATTATCAAAATAAACTAGTTTTAACAAGCTTCAGAGGTATGTATCCGAGTCTGTAAATTTTACATGGCTATAATTTATATGTTTTTATCCGGTTTTTGTTTTTACACAGTCTCTGAAATTTTATTTTAAGTTGTAGGAACAATGCCACCAAGAAATACAACCACTATATGATCTTCGAGAGAACTGAAGCTGAAAAACCAAAGGTAGGCAAAGGTTCTTCTCCAAGGATCTCAAAACAATTGGAATACTCCTTGAGGCTAGAACTTGTCATTAAGACAACCACGAAGAAGGTTTTCATCCATCCTCCAACCTTTGGAGATACAGAGGTAAGAACAGGCTCCAAGATGGTGCTCCCAAATTGGGGGGATCTCTTTAATAGGATTAGCCGTGAAGAGTACCCAAAATGTGTCCCACATAGTGATCTAGACACAAGGGTGCTCGACGATCAAGTGTTCCTGAACATTTGACAATCGTATCTACATATGGTAGCAAACATAACACCCATTTTTCTCTGCATAGAGGTTCTTAAATGGATCATCGACCACATAGAAACACATAAGTTTCTAATCAATGATGACAATCGCGAGTGTGTCGGGGTTTTCCTCCCTGTAGAAGTTCAGAAGTATTACAAACTCAGGGACCTAAAGGAGCATCTAAACAAAGACTTCATTGTGAATTTCTATGAATATCATGACACCAGCCGAGTGATGGCCTCATGGTGGAGGGAGGAAAATAAGTTTACCAACCAGAGCATTGGATGGTATGGGACAACTAACTTAAGAGAGCCATACATCTATTTGATGGCTCTCATCTGTCGATTATACGTAGAGAAAGATTGATCCAAGTTTTCAGAGGCATGGATGCCTTTGGCATACATAGTTTCAAAATCTAGGTGCATCTTCAACCGAGGAGAAATAATCTCCAAGAAACTGAGCATTTGTGTGCAGTAGGCCCAGGTGTCGAAGGAAGGGGAAGCACCAACGTTTTACATGGCTTCATACTTGCTTGATGTCATGTGTGCTAGAAACGTCTTCACCGACATGAATCTGAGCTGGCATGTTGCAGAACTTCTGGTCCACGTCTACTTCAATGTGATATGGGAAAACAGGTATAAGAAATCCTACTCCCTCATCTACGATGAATTCATCTCCCGAATTTATTTTATTATTTTTAAGAAGGTGTTAGCAGTTATTCTTGCAAGGGAATGTTTTTCCTTTGAATTTGTCCATTGGGTGACCAAATGCGAGAAAAGGGGTTTAAAAACCCACCATATGAATTTTTATCCAAAATTGGGGCGCAATTATGCAAAGGCACGCACATACCTAGTCAACAAAAATCCATCAAGCACAGGCTCAGTCTCAGCCGTCGGATCCATCAGATAAATTAGATTGGCGACCATCAGGTGATTGGGATTATAGAGTTGTGCAAAGTTTAGCATTAGACCAAGGCCCGAAATTGTGAGATTTGGGTCGTTCATTTCAGAGGGACATGTGGCACACGATCAACATAGTTGTGATTTCAAAAATTAGGAGGTCGAGAGTCGATCGCATCAGAGACTCCCGAAACGCGAAATCGTGAAAAGATCACAGTCATTGATCAAAGGAGAAAGTTGGACCGTTGGATCATCTTTTCATGATTTCGTGAGTCAGGAAAGTAAGAAGGTAGGTTCTTGAAGAATCATGAAATGCAAAGTTGTGAAATTATCTAAGCCATATAGCTAGGGGAGAACGTGGCAGTAGATAAGAGAAATCGTGAGTTCTCATTTTGGGGGTTTCATCATGGAGCAAGGCGCAAAGCCTCGAGTCCCAAAATGTTGATCAACTATGCGTCGAAGTGCCAAAGTCCAGATGGCCTATGTCCCAAAGTGTTGATTGTCAATATGTTGAAGTCCCAAAACTTGAGATTCATGGGAGTCATCTAATCCAGAGGATCACGTGGCACCTAATCAAAGATGTCATGGTTTTGTGGATCAAAATACCTAAAGGCAGGAGTGTGGAAACTCCCAATAGCTGAAATCACGATTAGCGCCTGGGAATTAGGCACACGGTCACAGCCTAGGGTCACATGCAAGGTTGGGGAAATGGAAAGGAGCTGTGCCAAAGGGACAAAATTGCATGTATTGATTGTAGAAGAAGAGAAGCAGGGCTTAAGGCATCGATATTGATTTGAATAAGTCAGGGCACCACCTGGGGAATTCATGGATGTCATAAATCATCCTGATACCAATGAAGACAGTTAATGAAAATAGGGTGTGGTGGTTGAAGCCTCGTTTCACCCCATTAATGGAAAGAAAGAAAGGATGGTTGTGCGGGATAGATGACATCCCAGAGCTCCTCTATAAATGGTTTTTCCTGCAAAGACCATACTATTTTAGTTTCATGTCTGACATAGGAAAACATGTGCAGTTTGACAGGAGAAGGAAGAAATGCAAATCTTTGAATGCAGTGGTCCGATCGTATCCCTGAGGGCCATGAGCAGTTCCAAGTATTTATACTATTTTGATATTTTGTAAAGGTTGTCAACTGGTTGAGTAGAGATCCCACTTTTGTAATATGTTTAACACCAGAGCTATGTTTGGTTATGTAATCGATTTGAGACTATTAGTTAATAGAAGTCAGTTTCTTTCCATCTCTCTGTAAACATTGTGTTAAGACACTCGAAATTGGAGGATCCACACGAGGGTCGTTATGTTGTTGTAATGTAGGTTTGATTATAGTAGTATCGTGATCGGTTTTAATCAACTCTTCTTTTTATCCTTTTCCTCTCACACTGAATAGCTTGGGCATGGAAGATCTAATCGAGTTGTTATAGCTTCATAGTGATGTAAGTTTTATCATTGTGTTGTTGTGACTGTTTCCTATGGACACATTTCAGTGTCTGAATTTTGGGCTCGAGAGCATCATCAAGCCTGAGTTTTTCCTCTCAAAGTTGTTGGAAAGTCAGATTCCCATAACAGTTTTGTTTGTCTTCTCACCAAGTCTTCACTCTGCTCACTTTTAAACTCAACTCACTGGCTAAAGTTAATGTGGTTGTCACTTCCCTGTGAATTTATTGTCTGGTTCTATGTTGTAACATCATTCTAGGGATTTGTTTTTCCATTGAACTTCAACTATTTAAACCAACAACCAAAAAAAACTGATGGATACTGGGCTTGCCCTCATCGCAATCTAAGACAACTTCTGGTGCTAAAATTTCTGGTGTCATTGTCGTTGACGAATTGAAGATTTTTCCTAGGATTGAATGAAATAGCTTACTAGTTTTGAAGGTGCATCGGAACTTAGTACATCAAAGATTGCAACTGTGCACCTGATGACTCCACTGTTTCAGTGTGACTACTTCTAGTACACTTGAAAGTTGACCCAAAGGAGCTTTCTTGAGAAGGTTTTTAGCAACTTCCTTCTCATCTTGAGAAGTTCTCTGGGGAACAACAACAATATGATCTGGCCTTTGAAGGTGAAAAAAGACCAAACACATTCAAAGTTGTGCATCTTTCACCTGGCGACTCCATGTTTGAGGGATCGAGTGACGACTCCACTTGTCTAAAATGGAAAAAATCCTAGCTCGAAGGTTTTATCCTTTTGATTTTTTTGTTGTTCCTAGTTTTCCTAATGTTGTCCCTACCATGGATGAATGGGGTGATTATTTTCCCATACTTAGAGAGCATAAAGAGGACAACCCTGCTCAACATCTCCGTGAGTTTCATGAACTCATGCATCGGTGGGAGATACATCATGAGGATGTATTATTAAAAATGTTCATGTTCTCATTGAATGGGGATGCCCGTGAATGGTATCGATCCTTGCCTCCTTGCCAGCATCTCCTCCCTGAGAGAGTTTCAAGCAGCTTTCAATAAACCCTGTCAAATGTGTTATTCCTCTAAGTTAATTTGTCATAACTATTGTGAGGGGTATAGAGAGGGTGTTCAGTACATATTTCATTCTTGTGAAAGTTGTGAGGATGAAGGATATACCTCAGAGGAGTTGATAGAGTTGGTACAATCACTTTATACAAGACTAGAAAAGTTCGAGGTAGATCGTGCTTGCTGCTCTTATGAAGAAAGCGCAAAGGATTTTCCAGTCCTTGAAGTAGATTTTCTTGGCAGCCCTACTGAGGATGATGATGAAGATTCCATAACTGTATATGCCTTTCATTCTTCTCCTAATGGGCCTGTTGTTTCAACCTTTGATGATTATTCAAATGAGGAGAAATAGAGCCCTACATCACAATTTATTGACCTAGGGAGAAACCAGCCTGTATATGACAGCTATGAATCAACTTTTGAGCTGGCTATGCAGGATTTCCAAGAAAAGACTACATATCCATATCCTTTGTTCAATAATGAAGAATATTATGAGGAAATTCTCCATCCTTGGTCTCCAGAAGACGTTGAACAACAGATTGAAGAGAAGAGTTATCCCATGAGTTCTATTTATGATGATTATGAATCTGACCCTTGGGAAAGCCATGAAGAAGAACCAGAGGAGTAGAAGAAGGGGCGGTTTATTTCCTATCCAAAGCCTATAAGTGAGAAGCCATCGTATGAAATCAGTCAGCCCGCATCATCTTCTCATTCACTTGTGCTTGATAGAAACATCCAATAATGTTTGAGTAGCTGTGTAGCAGAGAAGGCTATCTGTTACCAATTTTCTAGAGTTTTGCGCTTGGCCTATGAGCCTGTGAAGGAATACATGGAGTTGTATTTCCTTCATGTTTTGAAGCCGCCCAAATTTATCCCGACCTTATCCTTAGGAGGAAAGTTGAAGAATGTAAGCGTTATGTTGTCATGGTTGCATTACTTGCTATCAATCATCGACAGAGTGAAGGATCTTCTAGTTAGGAAGTTACTTGAATGACTATTGTGGAAGTTTTCTTTCACCTAGCACTATGTAAAATTTTATTAGTTTAGGACTGTACATAAATAAGCTCCTTTGACATTGTGTGTTCATTTTTGTTTTTACTTTCGACCTGTATTTTCAAGAAGTGTGTTTTGAGCTTGACTCCATGGCCCAATAGAAGGCGATCTGAACTACAAAAGGAGATCTTAGAGCCTCGCAAGGAGGACTCTATCCCTCATGGAGCCTAATTTTATACTTGTTCTTGCAAGGGGATTTTTTTCCTTTGAAGTTGGCCATTGGGTGACCAAATTTGAGACAAGGGGTTTAAAAACCCACCATATGCATTTTTATCCAAAGTCAGGGATTTATTATGCAAAGGTGCACACATACCTGGTCAGCGAAAAGCCATCAAGCACAGACTAAGTCTCAACCGTCGGATCCATCAAATAAATTAGATCAGTGGCCATTGGGCTATTGGGATTATAGAGTTGTGCAAAGTTTAGCATCATACCAAGGCCCGAAATCGTGAGATCTAGGCCATTCATTTCAGAGGGACATGTGGAGCATGATCAACATAGTCACAATTTCACGAATCAAGAGGTCAAGAGTCGATCACATCAGAGACTCCCGA
The DNA here is from genome assembly GCA_009831015.1 of Picea engelmannii. NCBI lineage: Eukaryota > Viridiplantae > Streptophyta > Pinopsida > Pinales > Pinaceae > Picea > Picea engelmannii. The sequence continues at coordinate 20,041 of ML846875.1, forward strand.
AACGTGAAATTGCGAAAAGATCGCAGCCATTGATCAAAGGAGAAAGTTGGACCGTTGGATCATCTTTTTCGTGATTTCATGAGTCAAGAAAGTAAGAAGGTATATTCTTGAAGATTGGTGAAACATAAAGCCATGAAATGATCTGAGCCGTCTAGCTATGGGAGCGCGTGGCAGCAGATAAGCGAAATCTCAATTTCACATTTTGGGGGTTTCAACATGGAGCAAGGCATGAAGCCCCGAGTCCCAAAATATCGATTAACTATGTGCCAAAGTGTCGAAGTCTGGATGGCCTATGTCCTGAAGTGTTGATTATCGATATGTTGAAGTCCAAAAACCTGAGATTCATGGGATCCGTTTGATCCAGAGGATCAAGTGGCACCTGATTAGAGATGTTGCAATTTCGTGGATCAAAATACCTAAAGGCAGGAGTGTGGAAACTCCTGATAGACAAAATCGTGATTAGCATCTGGGAATTAGGCACACAGTCATAGCCCAAGGTCACATGCAAGGTTGGGGAAATGGAAAGGGGTTGCTCTTAAGGGCCAAAATCATATGTATTGATTGCATAAGAAGAGCAACAGGGCTCGAGGCGTTGAGATTGATTTAAGAAGTCAGGGCACCACCTGGGGAATTCATGGATGTCAGAACTCATATTGATCCCAATGAAGGAAATTAATGAAAATAGGGGGTGGTATTTGAACCATCGTTTCACCCCATTAATCGAAATAAAGAAAGGATGGTCATGGTGGCTAGCCGACAGCCCATAGCTCCTCTATAAATGGGTTTTCCTGCAAATTCCATACTATTTTAGTTTCACGTATGACAAAGGAAAACATGTGCAATCTGATAGGAAAAGGAGGAAATGCAAATATTTGAATGCAGTGGTCTGATCGTATCCCTGAGGGCCATGAGTAGTTCCAAGTATTTATACTAAATTTTGATATTATGTAAAGGTCGTCAACTGGTTGAGTAGAGCTCCCATTTTTGTAATATGTTTAACACCAGAGTTGTGTATGTTTATGTAATCAATTTGAGACTTTCATTTAATAGAAGTCAGTTTCTTTCCATCTCTCTATAAACACTGTGTTAAGACTCACGAAATTGGATGATCCAGATGAGGGTTGTCATGTTATTGTAATGTAGGTTTGATTATAGTAGTATCATGACCGGTTTGAATCAACTCTTCTTGTTATCCTTTTCCTCTTGCATTGAATAGCTCAGGCTTGGAAGATCCAGTTGAGTTGTTATAGTTGCATAGTGATGTAAGTTTGATCATTGTGTTGTTGTAACTATGTCATATGGACACATTTTAGTGTTTGAGATTTGGGCTCAAGAACATCATCAAGCCTGAGTTTTTCCTCTCAAAGCTGCTGGAAATTCGAATGCCCATAGAAGGTTTGTTTGTCTTCTCACCAAGTCTTCCCTATGCTCACTTTTAAATCAACTCACTGGCTGAATTTAATGTGTCCCTCACTTACCTGTGAATTTCTTGTCCAGTTATGTGTTGTAACATCATTCTAAGGTTGATTTTTGTCCATTGACCTCCAACCATTTAAACCAACAACCAAAAAACACTAATGGGTACCGGGCTTGCCCTCATCTCAATCTAAGGACAACTTCTGGTGATAATAGAAGCAATGCCCAAGGCTATTAGTGACAACCAAAAATATTATATCCAAGGTAGGCCATTGGTATTTGGATGAGTGCACCACCTACATCAGGGTGTTCGGGGCCACCGGAACACCACATATCCTACTATATCATGTCCTAGACCGACTTGTCATGGGATAAATATGCTATCAAACCATATTTCAAGGCTACAATGCCACCTTGGTCAAGGACAAGAAATGTGCATTCATAACCTATGGTTTCCATGTAGGGTTCTACTTGGTAAAGGATACCGCTCAAGCCAAACAAGAAGGGTTGAGCTTCAGATTCCCGACGGGCCGATTTTGCAAGAACGATACAAAGGGCATGGTCATGCAACATGCTTCACAAGTGTCATCCTATTGGTCGTATTCCCACGACAAATTCGAAGACGAAGTCTTCATAGAAAATGCCCAGGACTGGGATGAGGTGATACAAAGGATGGATGACCCAAAAATGACCAAGTTCAGGGTCATGAGCCTGGATGAACAAGTAATGAAAATAGAACAGTCATATCAAGAGGCCCTCAGAGCCAGGGAATAAATTAGAGTGACATAGGGAACAAAGGTTTCCTTGGTGGCTCTGATGCAGAACATGTGATTTCCTATGACACTAGAGGCATAGGTGTTATCACTGAAATTTCGTCCGCACAGGGCGACAAAGAACTCCGCATCGTCAGCACAGAAAAACAGTCATTCATGGCACAAGGATTAACTCCACAGCACATCAAAAGGGCCAAAACTATACAAAGGTGGCTAAAAAGATTAA
>ML846875.1:22555-44299 GCA_009831015.1 Picea engelmannii
GTTCTTGTTTAATTCTTGTTAATACCTTTACTGTTTTCTTTCTAACCTTTTGCATTACAGCTGTCATGACTAGGAGAGCCCAACTAGGCATGTAAGTGCTCACTTTTTGCTCACACATTGACGAAAAGAGCACGAACAATAGGCAAGGGGATTTCTCTTGATAGAACAAGAACAAAGAGTAATTGATCATTTGCAGGACAACTCATACCTCATAGAAATAACAAGGGTCCCTGCCGACAACCCAGTCGAAATCCAGACAGGTCCAAGTGGTCCAGAGACAATACAAATTAAAGAAAACATTAGGTCAGATAACCCTAAAGTTTCAACGCCACAGGCCGGATCGCTAGGGGACGTTTCGGCTCATCTTGAGTTAGCAAGAAAATCAAGGAGAGTAAGTGCACCAAACCCCCTCCATGACTTAATAACAATCTATGATGATGAGGAGAGTTCAGAGGTTTCATTTGTGACTCTAGTGAATATCTCAAAGGAAAAGGAACCCAAGAAGGCATATTCCCCAGCTCCCGATGCTCAATTTCAAAGTCTTCCACAAAATGACCAGGAGGTCAAAAGTGTCTTAGACACTGAGCTAATCGATATACCAGGGACCCAAGTGGATATCCCGAAGGACAAGCTATGGCCAGGTGAACAAGAAGAAGAGGTTCCACACGGGGAAATCAGAATCTCAACAGTCGATTATCAGGTAAGTACTGAGCTTTCCCTTGATGCTTCGATTGTAGCCGGTACTTTACCTCCCGATGAGAAACAACCAAAGGCCAAACTTTCAGAACATATGGAAGAGGTTCAAGAACCCAGTCTTGAACAGATTTACACCATCGGGAGCCTGGAAAACATGCTTACTTGGGGAGAGAAACAAATCCTCGAACCAATAGATGAGGTCGTCAATATACAATCCATATCCTACGAATGAAAGAGGAAATCCATCATGAATAGAACCACTAAGAAAATAAGGCTTACATTGGATAGTGTGATTCTCATCACCACAGAGGAGAAATTGATCAGCATTGAGCATGCCAAGACGTCAAAGCTTATCGACACAGGGATGACAATCACAGATTCCACCCTGGATAGAGAAAGGAAATATGAAGATGAGTTGGCCACTATGCTAAAGGATTTGGAACATCTCCACCATTTGGATAAATATTATCAGGACTCCACACAATCCACGATATTTTTGAGAAGTGAATTCCAAGATACCTACAACAAATTCACGAGTGAGTGACACCTTTTCACTGCAGGGATAAGATAATTCCAAGAAGACACCCTGATGGCACTAGTGATGTGAAAAGATGTGGAAAGGTGGTACAAGAATTCCCACCAAGATGTGGAAATAATTGATTAAATCAGTGCAATTCAAAAGGGTCGAGACGCTAAAGAAAATGATATTTGAGTGTTAAGGGACAACAACATCGATCGCATAAGGAAGTCCACCGAATACTGGGTAAATATGGCCCAAGAACCTCAGCATGAGATTCAGGAGAAAGGGGTCGGTTGCGAAAGAAGCTAGATCAAGATTAATCAGGCGATGAGAGACATCGATATCCTAGAATTCGTCTCACCCAAGGACTTTGCCGACTTGCATGAAATATTCAAACAACATGCAGAAAAAGACTCATCATGGACTACAGAGATAGAAAATGTGGCGATCATGGTGCCAAATCATATACAACAGTTCATGGAGCACCCGATCAAGGCTTAGACAATATTACGGTAGTTAAGTGTTAAAGTAGTCAAGTATCGGGCATGGGCAGTGGAAATAAAGGAGATCCTTTCGGCCTCGATGGACCAACACAGGTTCCCGTACACTAACACATGTGAGGAACTCTTCTTCAAATGGTTGGAGTATGAGAAGAGTCATCCAATCAAGTGACATAATTTGATGACTCTTAGAAGACTGAGATATGAAAGCGCCATGGGGCTAGTTTTTGTTTTACTTAGATGCACTTTTGATAGTTATTTTTAGTTAGTAATATGTTATAAATAAGAGGATCGACCTGTTAGAAATGGTCAATGGTTGTTGCAAAGACCCTCATTTTTGGATTTGTAAAGAACTATTTTGGAGCTACCTTAATTGAGAAGTCATGTTTAGGACCAGAGACAAGTTTGTGTTTTTCATCAAAAGCGTGTGTGATTGGATTTGGAGAAGGATTATTTATGATTTTATCTCATGAATGGATGTTGTAACGAGTAAGAGCCTTTGAATCTATTGATAATTTATATGATTCAATATTTTTATAGTTCTTGTCATTAATGACGAAAATTAAATCATTGTGTTAAGATGTAGTATGTAGGATTTTCCCCTATACTTTTGAGAATTCAGCCTCCACGTGGTATTTTAACTTACTTGTAGGATCCATAACTAGTTGGACAAAGTTTCAATAGGATTTTCTAGATAAATTTGTAGAAGAAAACACTACAAGAGATTTGATGGCCAAGTTGTTTTCCACCACCATGAGTTCAAAGGAGAAGGTTAAAGACTTTGATCAATGGTTCACGACCATCCTAAACAAATTCCAACCTGAAGCTAAACCCACTCGGGAGTTTCAAATCGAAGTATATGCTAATTCTCTCCCATCTTCTATTTCCATGTTCGTGAAGAGGGCTTCCAAAGAAACCTTAGATAATAATTTTGAAGAAGCCAAAACAATAGAATTCCAAATGAAGGGATGTAAAGAAGGCCAGGTCTCACTAGTTAAGAAGTAATTTCAACCTTCTCCCAGGAGAGGGCTCTTGTTGGCTACACCCCCGGGGAAACAAACAGAACAAGGTCCCAAAAAGGGAAGTGGAGACATAAAATACCTACAATGCATGGTTAAGAAATTGTTAAACGAAATCATAGACATGAAAAGAAGTGCAGGGGAAGGGAACCAAGGCCAGAGGCCCTATAAACCCTTTTTTAAAATAAACCCACCTTTCAAAGCAATTGAACACCCCCCCCCCCTCCAACTGAAACATTGATCTGGGAAATGTAGCATCCGACTATTTCTGTACCTATCACCAAGAGAAACACTCTGAAAGAGGCTTCCCACAATGGGTGCATGCCATGAATTTGATGGCCAAATGGTTCCTAGATGAGGTTTCCTTGATCGAACAGCCAAGTGGCTCACCTATGAATATTGTCAATCAGGAAGAAGTTGATCCACCGGAAGAAAAAACCATGTTGATATGGGACCCTGACCTACCCATTCCTTATGATGACCTATTTGAGGTTCAAGAACCACCCGCAAAAGTCTTGGTTGTGCAAACACAAAGTAGGCGTCAACCTATCTCAAACAACCTCACCACGACCCAAAATTCCGAAGGAAAACCAGCTCTCGATCACCCGAAAGCACCTTTTGTCCCTCGAAGAAACCCTATAAGAATCCATACATGAGAATCGCCCAAGCTAGACTACAACATAGTAGAATATTTGAAGAAGTTTAAGGAAAATATATCGGTCATGGACATGTGTAGAATCTCTCAACAAAAGGACTTTCTATTACAATTATTGAAATCAGTAGAAAATCCTACGACATGCACTAACCAAGGAGAAAATCAAACTCCCACATATCTAATAAATAAACTAAATCTGAACGCCTGCTCTGAAGATAAGAAGGGAAAACCTTGTGTACCACTATTCCTTTTGACATTTGAAGTATTCAACAGAACCCTCCATAACTGTTTGGTTGACTCGGGAGAATCCTCTAATGTTATGGCTTTGTCTATATGTAAGAAATTAAACACAATCCCTCTCAAAAGTGATAAACATGTGATACAACTAGAGAGAACCTAGGTAAAAATTATGGGAGAACTCAAATATGTAATGATCAGAATGGCGACTCACCCGAAATTTGTTCAAGTAATTGACATCATTGTAGTATATATCCCAGAAGCTTATGGATTTATACTGAGTTGAGATTGGTCCGAGGAGTTAAACATATACTTTAGTATAGATTGGGCTCACCTTTGGCTTCCATTAAATGGATACACAAATATGATCAGAATCGATAGGGAAATATATATAAAACACATGGTCACCGACCTAGAAACTCTTAGCGAGCCCTCATCGACAAACTTTCCTATGCTAGGCAATTATTCTTGTCATTCCTATTTCGGGAATTTCTCCCCCCTCTCATCTTATGTCCCTCTTACTCAAAACTCCGAAGTAAGTTTTCAAGAAAATTTGCCAATGACGGTGGAGGAATCCCTCTTTTTTCAAGAACATACATTAGAAACCATAGAATAGAAAGGAGGAAAGGAGGAAAGTGATAAGAAAGAGGAAGTTGATGGGTTTTTCCCACAAGTTTGGACCTTATACTTCGATGGATCTAAATTGAAAGAAGGGTCAGGGGCAGGGTGCATCCTCATTGATCCAAAAGGTAAACACAATTTCTTGTCCTGTAGACTAGAATTTGAATGCATAAACAACACCTCCGAGTATAAAGATTTAGTACAAGGGATAAAGAAATCCATAGACTTAAACGCTAAAACTTTGAAGGTTTTCAAAGATTCTGAAATCATTGTTAGACAAGTAAGGAACAATATACATTGAAACTCTCCTCACCTAAGGAATTACCAATAGGAAGTGCACATACTAATAGAACATTTTGAAGCCTTCAACACTACAGTGATCCCCATAACAAAGAAATTCTTGTTGATTCTCTGGCTATCGCTGCCTCAAGGCTATCACCTCTAGAATACTATGAAGCCTCTCGGTTCACCGTGGAGCTACTCTACAAACTGTCAGTGCCCAACAATATTTCTAATTGGAAGGTCTTTGAAGGATATGAACAGATCATCAAATTTTTGACCAATCAGGATAATTTTAAAGACTTGGCTATTGATGATGAAGCATTCCAGGAGAAATTAGCATAAATCGATCCTCATAGAGATCAATTGATTGAGATACCAAGGTATCACATGATACCGAAGGGAGTAGAAAATTTAGAAAACCTTTTTTACCTAAGGGAAAGATTTAACCCGTTCGTGTCCCATGCACGAAAATATAAATCTAGGAACCCCGGAAAACCCCAAGAATATAAGTCTTGGAAAGACGATGTCTAAAGAGGAAAGGAAGGCCTATCTCAAAATTTTCATAAAATATCAAGATGTTTTTGCATGGTCCTACCGATATCTGAAAACTTATGATACTCCTATCATTCAACACACTATCCCGTTAAATCTTGAAGTGAAATCCTTCCAGCAGAAGCTTCAGAAGTACCACCCATCCCTGGAGCCTCTCATGTGTTAGGAGTTAAAGAAACTACTAGATGCAAATATTATCTTCCAGGTTAGACACTCTGCATGGGTAGAAAATTTGGTTCTTGTGAGAAAAAATTCTGGGGAGATCCACCTATGCATAGATTTGTGAAACCTCAATAGAGCTTTAGAATAGGATAACTACCCCATCCCACCAATGGAGAAACTCTTGCATACCATGTCTGGCTCGGAGATTTTCTCCCTGCTAGACGGTTTTTCAGGTTACAACCAAGTTCTAGTTTCAAAGGAAGATCATTTGAATACTATCTTCTTAACCAAGTGGGGAACCTTTGCTTATAAACATATGCCCTTTGGGTAATAAATGTAGAGGAGAGTGTCAGGAGACCTTCCAAAGGGCCATGGATGTAGTGTTTCGGGGACTAATCAACAAGTGTATAGTAGTCTATTTGGACGACGTGACTGTGTATTCAAAGAACAGAGAATACCACATCCAACACTTAACCCAAATTTTCGAAAGGTGTAGGAAATATAGTATATCCTTAAACCCTAAGAAAACTATCTTTGGTGTCGAGGAAGGTAAACTGCTAGGAAATATTATATCTCAAGCAGGCATTCACATAAACCCAGAACAGATTAGGGGTATAGCTCAACTTCCATTACCTCACAACAAAAAGGCTATGCAATCTTTCTTTGAGAAAATTGGTTTTGTAAGAAAATTCACCCCCAATTTCACTGAAACTATCAAACCCTTACAAAAAATTATCCACAAAGATGTTGAATTTAAGTGGGATGATGGAAAGAAAAGTTCTTTCAGCAATATTAATATTGCGATATCCCAAGCCCTAGTGTTGCGAAGTCTCGATTTTACCAAATATTTGTTCCTCTACACTTTCAGTTCCGACCAATCGTTAGTTGTGGTATTGACTCAGAAGGATGATGACAACAACGAGGCCCCAATATCATTTAGGAGCACTAATATCCAAGGGGCCGAAATGAATTACCCTACTATATAAAAACATGCTTATGCAGTGTACAAGGTAGTGAAACACTTCATATCTTACATCCTTAATAACCATACCAAAGTCATCGTGCCTCACCCTGCAGTCTGATCCCTATTCGCTCAATAGGAGATGGGGGAAAAAAGAGGAAAATGGATGGAAATAGTCCAAGAATTTGATCTAGATATAAAACCTGCTAAATTGGTTAAGGACAAGGTTTATGCAAAATGGTATTTGAAGCCCAGGACCAAATAAATGAAGACCGGGATGGGAGAATGAATTAGAATTGTGGTGTGGTGAAGCTTCATATGTCTCCCCAGGGTAGGAGTCTTGGTATGAGAAATTGACTTATCTCCTGCATCATGGAACTTACCTAGAAAACCTAAATCCTAGGGAAAGGAGAGTCCTCAGGTTAAAATCAACACAACATATCCTCATGAATTCAGTGCTCTTCCATGTTAATTATGATGGGGTACTTTTAAGATGTCTCGAACGTGAAGATGTAGACAAAGTTATGAAGGAGATCCATGATGGTCCTGCAGGTGGACATTTTGCAAGAAACACCACTACTCATAAAATACTGAGAGTTGGCTACTATTGGCCTACTCTGTTCAAGGACACTCAAACATACGCTAGGAACTATAAAAATTTTCAAATAAAAGCGGGGAGGGAAAAGAGAGCAGTTGTCCCATTCCAACCGATGGTCGTTTCTAGGCCATTTGAGAAATGGGGGTTAGATATCATAGAAGAAATTACATCGATTTATTCAAAACATTATAGATACATACTAACTGCCACATATTATTTCAAAAAGTGGGAAGAGGCCATCCCTCCGACTCATGTAAACAAAAAGGTGGTGATCCAATTCATAGAACAACAACTGATCACAAGGTTCGATGTGCCTTCTGTCCTTGTTTTTGATAATCCCGCTTACTTCTATTCCACCCTATTAACATAGTTTTCTCTATATAAAGGAATCATAATCAGATACTCTGTGAACTACTATCCACGGGGGAACAGAGTGGCAGAATCAACCAATAAGAACCTAGTGAGGATATTAAAGACAAAAGTTGCAAACAATCAGAGGAATTGGCACAATTCACTCCATAATGCCTTATGGGATGATAGAGAAACATCCAAGGAAGCCATAGGGAATTCCCCACACTTTCTGGTATATGTAAAGGGAACCATTCTCCCGAACGGGCTATATCTTCCATCTCTTCAACTTGCTCAGGATTTGAGAGGACATCCCTCATCAGTCATACAATAAATAATTGATACCCTCCTCATGATGGAAGAAGAAAGGGAGAAAGAAAAATAAAATTTCATAGCTCATCAACATATAGTTAAAAGGTGGTTTGATAAGCATAAGGCTGAAGAGAAGAATTTTGAAGTGGGAGACTTAGTTCTAAAATGGGATAGAGCAAATGAGTCGAAAGGAAAACATTCTAAGTTTCAGAATATATGGCTCGAACCTTTCCAGGTGTCCGAGAATATTGGGGTAGGAATGTATCGGTTGCAGAATCTGAGGGGGGAACCTGATGCCCTCTCGGTGAATGGCCAAGCCCTAAAACAATATTTTCATTAAAAAAAAAATGTGTGTACGTGTTTTCACAATGTTTTGTTGTAGGGTAGGTCGATTGCGGAATTCATTTTTATTTTTGTTTCTTTCTATAGTACTTCCTCACTTTTCAACATTGTTCTTAGCAAGGCAGTGGTTGACCTCAATTTATGTGATATGATGAACTCTGTTTCTGACTCATCGCTCACATACAACAGAAGAAGTTCTAGGAGACCTACAGTTGTTTCAAAGGGTTTTCTATCTAAACTGCAGATGCGCAACCTTGGGAAAATGACAAAGTGTATACCTGGTGTTCTAGTAAAACCTTAAGGGAAAGGTGGTAAGATGGAAAGGATTGAGTGTACCTCAAATATAGAGCTATAAAAAATCCACCTTAAACATCTCATTTTGCAAATAACAAACATCCTCCTATCCCACTCGCTCAGGGAATTCTACCGAAATAAAATCAACTATATCAAATGAGTGCATAGTAGGAGAGGGTATGCAAATAACTCTGCCAGGGATATGGACACTTTCTGGAAGTGAAGCAAGGTCTGTGACATTGGGGTGACTTTGTCAGAGCTATGGATGCTCACTGACAGCGGAGAAACACCGTAGCAAGTGAATAAGGATAACTAAAAGGCTTGGTGCCAGTGAATTTTTTACTTTAATATTTTCAAGGGGGCATTAGTTAGGGTTACAGGAAACAAAGGTGGAATAAAGGTCAAAAACCCCACAGGCAGGCCCAGATGCATCGACCATGGAATTTCAAATGCAAGGATAAAAGAGGCTCTGATAAAAAACCAGTTAAGTTCTTAACCAGCTTTTGCATCAGCAGAGCCCAAGATAGGAACAAAGTTTCTGCTTTTTCCCAATAAGTCTCCATTTGTTGTGCACTCAACACACCCTAAAATATCCCCTGTCAAATTTTTACTTTTTTGGGTACCGCTTGATCTTCTGCACTGTCTGATTCAATTTGATTTTTGAAAAATGTTTTTTCTTTGCTTATTTTCATGACTCTAATCACCTCTTCAGGTTTTCTTGAACTTATGAAACCTCATGACCAAAAAATACCTTAACACATGAATAAAGAATCGACAACCAAAAACATCACCGAACGCGCTCGGGTCGGCATTGAAAGGAATTCAAAGAAGGAAAAAAGAACCATTTAGAAACAATATTCATCGAGTGTTGATCTTCATCAGTATAAAAAGATGGGATTTTTGGTTTGCATTAAGTTTTTCGCATAAAGATATCTCTGGTAGTCGATTCCCCGTCGGCATGAGATAAATACAAGGACAACAGACGTTAACAAAGAACAAAAAGAATCGTCGATATCCATTTCCTGACGCACTTTACGGAATTAGGGAAAATCCATAAGGATCACAACGAACATTTAGATCGTGATAAATTTATCCCCGATCATCGATCCCTAATGCGTTTTCAGAAATCGAGGCTTTTTAAGGGAGCCGATCCGAGAGCACTTTGGTAAGATTATCGTTGATTTCCAATCCTTGGAACTTTTTGGCATCAACAAGATAAGTTTTTTTTTAGAATGAATGACTTAAGGAAATTCCTGAATCTGACTAACACGAGAAATTTGAGTCACTAGTCTTCGGCGCCACGTGTCTCTACTAGGTAAGAGGGACGTACGGTCTAGTCTTATCCTGAGTCATTTTTGGTTCTATTAGCACAAGATTGGTTAAGGTGCTAAGTTTCAAGAACAATAATTGAAAACACTCTCACAAAGTTCAAGAATCAAAATCACTCACAAATTTGTGCTACCCAATCGCACGTAGACACACAGGCAGGCGCTACCTAAATTCTGGCAGAAAACAAATTGTGTAGAGTTAATTTACCAGTTTTGATTCACTAACTTAAAACTTAGATTGTGAACAATTGAGAAGGTATTTTTGAACACTGGAGAAGGTTTTTGTTCATAACATTCAAAATAACAAAAACCTCTATCAGTTTTTCAAAATGTGTTACGTTTTGAGAGATATTAGACATAGAAGTGGCACTACCGAATCTGCACAACAGGGCTACCTAATTTCCTGTAGCAGTCACCATTTTGATATTCGCCCTATTGGGAGGTTACCACCTGCAAGGAGGATTCTAATGAATTCTCAAGGATCAATTAGATTTCAAGGGACACCTTCACCTAATATTAATCTCTAGCAAAGGCCTCGTGCAATGAGGTGGAGACATTTTATTAATGACTTCCAACAAATTCCTAAAAATTAGCAGTTTGTTGGATTTTTGTTTCTTTGATTGTTGCCACCTATCTCCAAGGTTTAGAATCCAATGGAGGAGATGGGATTCAACCTCCTAAGGTTATGAGGATGCTATTTTATATTTAAGGAAGGAAATATCTCTTGGAGAGGGGATTCATGAGCCAAGGGAGAGACCCGAGAGGTCTGGGTAAAATTTCAAGATCTGTGAGGGAGCTAGAAAGGCATGAAAATTATATGATTTCAAGTTGCATACCTGTGATTCTTTTTTATGTAAAATACCTCAACTAACAATGAAGTTATGTTTTAGTTTGTTTTCTCTATTTTGTGTAAATCATTTTCACATCTTTCATCTTCTTGGATATCTGTTGCTATTATAGGTTATATGTCTACAATTTTTGTGTTGATAAGGTTGTTGTCTAGGATATGCTCTAGCCCTTGCCACATGCTTATCTGAGTTTTAATTTAGCTTTAGAAAGGTTTTCTGAAAACTGAGTTTTTTCCACTTGTTGTCATATGTATTGAAGATCAGGATGCTCCTTGATCATTTTCAGTTTTGTTTTTCTTATTTCATTCCATATTTTTATAAGCATTATAACTGATCCCAACTTTGTTGACTTGATTTGCTACACATAGAATGTTAGTTCAGGATTACAGTTTCTTTTCATGGACTCCATGCCCAATTCTTTCATTGAATTCTTGATTAATTTAACCACTCTCATAATTTCCTGAAACCCATCTTATCCAAATTAAACGCTTATCATTTCAAGATGTGTTGGGCTTGTACTTGAAACAATCCAAGTGCAATTTCCAGCGCTAACATCTTTTGGCACCGTTGTTGGGGATGGATTTGAGAAGATTGAAAAGATCCCTGGGAAGGACGACATTGCACAACTCTATCTTTAGATGGTGAATAAAGTTGGACACATTCAATAATGCACATTCACCATGGCAATTCCATTGTTCATAACATGTTGGTGACTCCACTGGAATGAGAACAATTAAATGGCTATGAAGGCTATCCTGGTCAAGAGGTTTTCCCCACTCAATTTCTCAGCCATAGATGATTATCCACATCTTGTGCCTCTTATTGATGAATGGAAAGATCTGTTATATAGATTTTATGAAGGTGAGGATGACAACCCTATTGAGCATGTTCAAGAATTTCATGCTTTGATGCAGCAGCTTGACATCCATCATGAAGGTATATTGATGAAAATGTTCATGTATTCATTGGATGGGGATGCACGTAAATGGTATTTCTCGTTACCCCCTTCCAGAATTTCATTCTTGAAGGATTTCGATAGAGTATTCAATGAACACTACAAAAGGTTTTATCCCTCTGAAAGTATTTGTCATAACTGTTGTGAGGGATATGTAGAATGTGCTCAATATTTGTTAGATTTCTCTGCTGAATATAAAGATGAAAACGATTTTATTCACTATCCAAATGAAAGCATAAATAATTCTCCTATATTTAGAGAGGAAAACATTCATAACTTTGTTTCAGATCAAAATCATGTGTATGAACAACTAGAAGCAGCAATTAATATTGTTCCTGAAATGGATATTTTTAACAATTATATTCTTGATGAAATTACTGTTTTAAAGGTTGATCATAGGTATGAAGGGAAGCCTTTTTTTGATGAATATTATAGTGATGATGAGCAGAAATATTATCCTATATTTGATCCCTATGAAGACATGGAGTATGATGCAGGGGTTGGCCTTGTCACAGAAGACATAACCTGAATATTTGACTAGGAGCAGCCCTTAGTTGAGGGACATGAGGAGATCATTTATACACAGCCAGAAGTAAATCAACATTCATCAGTGGATCAGCAACCACCTACATAAATCCTTCTTCCACTTGTACCCACAGTTTATAGTAAGAAACTTCAAGTGGAAAAAGAAATATCTTATCAGTCCCATGTGTTTTGTCACCATTTTCATGACCCTGTAGAGGTGTATATGGAGTTGTATTTCTCAAATGTTTTGGAACCTATAAAATTTATTGTGTCAGAAGAAGTCAGAGGAGATATAAGAAATGTTTTCAAACCATTGTCATATTCCTCTTGTCTGTTGTCGATCATTGGCATTATAAAGACTCATGTCAACAAGTTGTTTGAATGGCTTTGGTGGAAGTTTGCCTTCACCTAGCCCATTGTAAAAGTCAGTTAGCTTAGGTTTTGTACATAAATAAGCTCCAACAAGAGAAGGTGTGTTTGATTTATGTTTGAAAGTAGGGTTATATAAGTGGTCAGTATGTTTTCTTCAGCACGATGCATCAGATAATGAATCCACAAGCCCAAAGGACAAGGCACTAAAACTACAAGAGTTCTTAGAGCCTCACAGGGAGGACTCTATCCCCCATGGAGCCTATGTTAGCACAAGATTGGTTAAGATGCCAAGTGTCAAGAAAAATAATTGAAAACACTCTCACAAAGTTAAAGCATCAAAACCACTCATGGATTTGCACTACCCAATCTCACCCAGACACACAGGCAGGCACTACCTAAATTCACTACCTGAATTCTGGCAGAAAACGAATTGTATAGAGTTATTTTACCAGTTTTGAGTCACTAACTTAAAACTTGGATTGTGAACAATTGAAAAGGTATTTTTGAAAATTGGAGGAGGGTTTTGTTCATAACATTCCAAATAACACAAACCTCTCTCAGGTTTTCAAAATTGGTTACTTTTTGAGATATATTAGACATAGAAGTGGCACTACCGAATCTGCACACCGACGCTACCTAATTCCCTGTAGTGGTCATGGTTTTGATATTTGCCTTGTTGGGAGGTTGCCACCTGTCAATAAGGATTCGAATGAATTCTCAAGGATCATTTATATGTCAAGGTACACTTGAACCTAATATTTATCTCCAACAAACACCTCAGGTAATGAGGTGGAGACATTTTATTAATGACTTCCAACAAATTCCTGAAAATTAGCAGTTTGTTGGATTTTTGTCTCTTTGATTGTTGCCACCTATCTCCAAGGTTTAGAATCCAATGGAGGATATGGGATTCGACCTCCTAAGGTTATGAGGATGCTATTTTATATTGAAGGAGGGAAATATCTCTTGGAGAGGGGATTCATGAGCCAATGAAGAGACCCGAGAGGTCTGGGTAAAATTTCAAGATCCGTGAGGGAGCTAGAAAGGCATGAAAATTCTCTGATTTCAAGTTGCAGACCTGTGCTACCTTTTTATGTAAAAGACCTCAACTGAAAATCAAGTTATGGTTTAGTTCGTTTTCTCTTTTCTGTGTAAATCATTTTCCCATCTTTCATCTTCTTGGATATGTGTTGTTGCTATAGGTTATATGTCTGCAATTTTTGTGTTGAGAGGGTTATTGTATAGGATATGCTCTATCCCTTGCCACAGGCTTATCTGAGTTTTAATTCAGCTTTAGAAAGGTTTTATGAAAACAAAGTTTTTTCCTCTTACTGTCATATGTATTGAATATCAAGATTCTCTTTTATCATTTTCAGTTTTGTTTTTCTTATTTCTTCATTCGATTTTTTTATAAGCATTATAATTGATCCCAACTTTGTTGACCTGATTTGTTGCACATAGAATGTTAGTTCAGGATTACAATTTATTTTCATGGACTCCATGCCCAATCATTTCATTGATTTCTTGATTAATTTAACCACTCTCATAATTTCCTAAAACCCATCTTATCCAAATTAAACCCTTATCATTCCAAGATGTGTTGGGATTGTACTTGAAGTAGTCCAAGTGCAATTTCCAGGGCTAACATATTTTGGCGTCATTGTCAAGGACAGATTTGAGAAGATTGAAAAGCTCCCTAGGAAGGACGACATTGCACAGCTCCAGTTTTAGATGGTGACTGAATTTGGAAACCTTCAAGACTGCACATTCACCATGGCGACTCCATTGTTCAGAACATGTTGGTGACTCCACTGGAATGAGACCAATTAAATGGCTATGAAGGCTATCCTAGCCAGGAGGTTTTCCCCACTCAATTTCTTATCCATAGATGATTATCCACATCCTATGCCTCTTATTGATGAATGGAAAGATCTATTGCCTATACTTTATGAAGGTGAGGATGAAAACCCTGTTGAGCATGTTCAAGAATTTCATGCTTTGATGTAGCAACTTGACATCCATAATGAAGATATATTGATGAAAATGTTCATGTATTCATTGGATGAGGATGCATGTAAATGGTATTTCTCATTACCCCATTCCTACATTTCATCCTTGAAGGATTTCCACGGAGTATTCAATGAACACTGCAAAAGGATTTATCCCTCTGAAATTATTTGTCATAATTGTTGTGAGGGATATGTAGAATGTGCTCAATATTTGTTAGATTGCTCTGTTGAATATAAAGCTAAAAACGATTTTATTCACTATCCAAATGAAATAATAAAGAATACTCTTGTATTTAAAGAGGAAATCATTCATAACTTTGTTTCAGATGAAAATCATGTGTATGAACAACTAGAAGCAACAGTTATTGTTGTTCCTGAAATGGATATTTTTAACAATTATATTCTTGTTGAAATTATTGTTTTAGAGGTTGATCATAGCTATGAAGGGAATCTTTTTTTTGATGAATATTCTAGTGATGATGAGAAGCAATCTTATCCTATATTTGATCACTATGAAGATAGGGAGTATGATGCAGGGGTTGGTCTTGTCACAGAAGACATAACCTAAAGATTTGACTAGGAGAAACCCTTAGTTGAGGCACACGAGGAGATCGTTTATACATAGCTAGAAGTAAATCAACATTCATCAGTGGATCAAAAATCACCTATGTCAATCCTTATTCCAATTGTACCCACATTTTACAGTAAGAAAATTCAAGTGGAAAAATAAATATTCTATCATTCCCATGTGTTTTGTCACCATTTTCATGACCCTGTAGGGGTGTATATGGAACCTGTAAACTTTATTGTGTCAGAAGAAGTCAGAGGAGATATAGGAAATGTTTTCAAACCATTGTCTTATTCCTCTTGTCTGTTGTCAATCATTGGCATTATAAAGACTCATGTCAACAAGTTGCTTGAATGGATTTGGTGGAAGTTTGCCTTCACCTAGCCCATTATAAAAGTCATCTAGCTTAGGTTTTGTACATAAATAAGCTCCATCAAGAGAAGGTATGTTTTCTTTATGTTTTAAAGTAGGGTTATATAAGTGTTCATTATGTTGTCTTCAGCACGATGCATCAGAGAATGGCTCCACAAGCCCAAAGGATAAGGCACTGAAACTACAAGAGTTCTTAGAGCCTCACAGGGAGGACTCTATCCCCCATGGAGCCTATGTTAGCACAAGATTGTTTAAAGTGCCAAGTGTCAAGAGAAAGCATTGAAAAAAATCTCAAAAATTTCAAGCATCAAAAGAACTCATGGATTCGCGCTACCTAATCGCACGTAGACACACAGGCAGGTCCTACCTAAATTCTGGTAGAAAACGAATTGTGCAGAATTATTTTACTAGTTTTGAGTCACTAACTTAAAAATTGGATTGTGAACAATTGATAAGGTATTTTCTAAAACCGTAGGACATTTTTGTTCATAATATTCCAAATAACAAAAACCTGTCTCGGTTTTTCAAAATGTGTTACGGTTTGAGAGATATTAGACATAAACGTGGCACTACTGAATCTGCACAATGGGGATACATAATTTCCTATAGCAGTCACGGTTTTGATATTCTCCTTATTGGGAGATTGCCACCTGTAACACCCTGTTTCCCCCAGTTTGTAAATATAACTTTATTGGCCAGGGACTACGACAAACTCAAATTGTGAATGTTTAATTTGGTGGACCTTTGTATAAAGGTCAATGAATGTAAATCCTGTTATTTTGTTGGATAATGGAAATGTGTTGCATGACTGCTGAGAGAGGGGATGTGTTACAAAAGAAAGGGCATTATTTCTAATAAAAAGGTGGTGGAGGGAACCCAGAATGGTTGCGATAAACTCCACCGAACCAGTACCATACTGGAATTAATGTTTCTCATATCAGAACAACCCTCTCCCCATAAATGAATTCCCGTCAGGCTGGTAGGTGGGAAGGGCCTCCTCAAGAGTTAATGAGGGATGGAGAATAATGCCCATCGGATGGCTTCCAGACCTGACCATAGATAGGGGGATTTGAGAAACATGCAACCTTGTCAAGG
The DNA here is from genome assembly GCA_009831015.1 of Picea engelmannii. Classification (NCBI taxonomy): domain Eukaryota; kingdom Viridiplantae; phylum Streptophyta; class Pinopsida; order Pinales; family Pinaceae; genus Picea; species Picea engelmannii. The sequence continues at coordinate 38,727 of ML846875.1, forward strand.
GAGGCAATAAGGAGAAGCATGGTGGATGGAGGGGTAGCCGACGAGAAATGCAGAGAGGAGAGAAAGAAAATCTCTCGGGTCCGAAAGAGGAGAAAAACAATGGGAAATTGAGTTCTGGTCACAGGAATGGAGACTGAGGGAGGAGAAGGAGAGTAACCTTCATCCTTGTCTATTCCTTTATACGGAGAAGGAGAGTAACCTTCATCCTTGTCTATTCTTGTATAGGGAGAAGGAGAGTAACTGATGCAGGAGCATCTCTCCACGTCAGCCAGCCAGCCAGCCAGCCATGTCAGCAAATTCAAATCACGCGTTGAAGAGAGGCACAGCCTCATTTGGAATTTGAATTTAATGTAATTAAATGTTTAATGCTAGTGAGTTGTGGAGCTGTGCCTTTGTGCAAGCGTTAGGTAGATCGGCCTTTAATGTTTGTATGGATGAGATCTAGATCCAGATGTTGGACTAGACAGCCCATTCAATGTAATTGAATAGGGTAGGTAGGTTGGAGGGAAGCGCTCGAAGAGCCCCCTCAAGTAAAAGAGATTTTCATATCTCATTTTGTAGTAGTTGTAGAGAGGTGGGTAGAAGTCGGTATATCGGCTACCGGGGTTTTGAATTGACAGTGAAATATTGTCATCGGAGCATCGCAAGTCGTGATATTCCGAGGTTGGATCTAAAGCATCCATCAGAGGAGGACGCGTGGCAGAAATCGAGCGCCATCGAGGAAAGTCCCGAAAGGGAGGTCGTCTATCGGCATATTGGGAATTGGGATATCGGGAATCCCATGGAAAAGAAGTCCAGACCTTTTAGAACTCCGAAGTCTGAAACCCTGAATGGAGGGAGGTATCATTTAGGGGGCCAACTCTTGGCATAGCGGAGAATCGGGATTCGGAATTTCGCGAGTCCTAAGGACATGTACATTTCGGCATAAGAAAGAATAAAACCCCGATTGGAGACAGGACTGTGGTCATAGACGACAGGGTTTCGTGGACTAGGAGTCTAGCCTAGGGAGGGGCTAGCAGAAGCTGACGTCATATCGGGGGTCAGAGAATCGGGGATCCCAAGGACAAAGTGTCTATGCACTTTGGCATGAGAAAGTCTGAAGCCCCGAAAGTATCTAAGGCTGTGGTCTTACGAATTGGTGGTCAAGTGAGCCAGGTGTTTAGCCTGGAGGGATAACAGAAGTTAAGGCACATTGGCGAATTGGGAAATCGGAGGTCGGGAGTTCGAGAGGTCAAGAAATCTTGACGTCAGGGATTCTGAAACCCTGAAACCCAAAATTTATCATCGGGGAAAATTCACGGTGGAGTGCTGAAGACCGTGCAGGGAAAGAGAAGGACCTATGGATCGGGTTTTCATCAGAGATTCCAGCAGGGAATAAGAAGAGCCACTTTGGCTCATGATTGAATGAGAATGATCCTATGAGCAGGGAGTGCGAGGGGGTGGTCGCTCGTGACTCTACTATGTCAAGTGGTATCAGAGCCGAAAATTCACTTGTATATTTCAGGTGAAGCGGGGAGAGAAAAGAAGAGAGAGCGTTGGAGACTCTGTGGCAATTGTTTGTAGGTAGGAAACAATCAAGAAAGTAGTCAGGGAGACTGTAGGATGAAGTTGGTAACACTCTTGGTGCAGAGTGACAGCAGCAGTTTTGCTAGGAAAGCAGACAGAGACAGCACCATGGTTATTAAAGGCCATAGGCATGCTGGGAAGAAGAGCAAGGAAGAAAAGCTTGCAGAGATGGATAGAGAGCTTGTTGAATTAAAGGTGGACATAGAAAATCTCGAACTGCGGATGCGACAGGATAAGAAGATGGTTAAGGTATATGAATCAGAAAATGGGAGAAATCTCAGTGAATTGGGATCAGTTGAGGATCTCAAGAACTGCCAGGAGGGCAGAGAAGAGGAAATTCCCAATTGCCAGGTGGGCAACGAAATGAGATCACTGTGAGATCTCAGAGACTGTCGGGAGGACAGCCAGGGAATTTCACATTGCCAGATAGACAATGATATGAGGTCGTTGCGGGATCTCGAAGACTACCAGGAGGGCAGCGGAAGCATCTCAGATTTCCAGGTGGGCAGAGATGAGAATTTGAGACTATATGAAAGTCTCATGGACTCGGAGGTGAGTTCAATTCAGCAAGGGTTGTTGATGAAGGTGGGATCATTGGATCTCATAGTCTGCCAGGAGAGCAGCGGAAGCATCCCATATTCTCAGGTGGGGAGGGATGAGTAGGTGATTTTTGATCATCCCGAGGAGCTGACAGAGCAGGTGAGCTCAAGGATGAGTTTGGATCAGCATGTGCAGCTGACAGAGGAGGAAGATCAGAATAATATTCTGATGATTTTGGAAATTGGAGTATTCCTACCATTTTCCTAGGAGGAGGCAGAAGTCTGTATTGCAGATGTAGCAAGAGCAGAAGAGCAGTCAGTTGAGACTGTCAAGGAGGAATTGGAGCAGGTGTTTGAGGCTGCCCAAGCAGAAGCAGACGAAGAGGAAAATGAGCATTCTGAGGAACGACTCACTACTTTTAGCCAGGAAGCTGGAAGAGATGTAGCATTGAAGATAACATTAGAAGAAGGAGAAGAGGAAGGAGAAAACGAGCATTCTGAGGAATGGCTCAACATTTTCAGCCAAGAAGCTAAAAAGACTGCAACGTGGGAGTTTGCAGCAGAAGAAGGACAGGAGGCAGACAACATTTGTTTTGTTGATCTGTGGGAACAGATTGAAGCCTTGGAAGAGAGGGTGAAAGTGCAGGCCATGCACATCCAACAGGTGAAGTTGGAAATTGATGAAGGAGGCATGGGAGATCATGATGATCTACCCAATTGCAGAAAATTTTTGCAGTTGAGGAGACTGCATGAACAGAGCCAGCCACTGGAGCAGCTGGACGAAGTGATCAAGGAGATCATAAGGATGATGTTGAGGTTAGCAGAAACTTCCAGCGAGGAGCAGCTGAGCAGAAGGAAGGAAGTAGCAGCAACAACAGCAGCAACAGAATGGAGCAAATGAGCAGCTCCAGAGGATGATTTGGGATCCAGGAGGATTCCCACAGCTGAGATGGGAAGCTCATTAGCAGGAGCTCATGATTTTTGCAGCTCAGGAGTTTGATGCAGGAGCTCATGGAATTTGAATTTAATGTAATTAAATGTTTAAATATGGTGAGTTGTGGAGTCGTGCCTTTGTGAAGGCGTTAGGTAGATCGGCCTCTAATGTTTGTATGGCTGAGATCTAGATCGAGATGTTGGACTAGACAACCCATTCAATGTAATTGAATAGGGTAGGTAGGTTGGAGGGAAGCGCTCGAAGAGCCCCCTTAGGTAAAAGAGATTTTCATATCTCATTTTGTAGTAGTTGTAGAGAGGTGGTAGAAGTTGTGTGAGAATATGCGAGTAGAGAGAAGAAGAGAGAAGAGTTGAGACCTTGTTACAAGTCGTGCTTAGGAACACCCTTGTATAAACAGGCATTTGCCATTTTAATACAAACAGAGCAGTTTTTCCTGCATGTATTCTGTGTTGAATGAATTTATGTGAGTGTTCTTCATATGTTATGAATGTATGTTGTGGTTGTACATTTGCACGTTGTTTTGATTTCAGGTGAAGGTCTTTGAGGCTTCACACCAGGAGGGTGTGACAGAACACTACGGGTTTTAATAGCCATGCATAGGGGATGCATTTCTAAATACTGCAGGTTCAAACAAGGACGTGCTGCGGCACGAGAAATGGAATCAACAACTCGGGAGAAAGAACTCAAGGTTGTTGAATACCTTGGAGGCAAAAGGCTGTGTATGAGAGACACAGTTGCAGACAGAAATTTGTTGTGAGTTATGTAAAGCTCTGCCAAGTAGGAATTGAGCACAGGTACAAGGTGCCTTTGGAGGAAGAACTCTACTATGAGTTCAGAAAGAAGAACTAGAATCACTAGGGGATTCTGAAGCTCTGCCAAGTGGGCATTGAGTAGGTGCAAGGAGTGAAAAGAGGGAGACAGACCGTTGGAAGTTCTGTGAGAAGATACTCTTCTAGGTGGGCATTTGAGTAATTGTGTAGAAAGGCACAAGAGAAGAGAACTCTTTGAGTTATTGAAGTTGAGGAAGATTCCACTAAAGGATCTTCACAGGGTTGTTGAACACCCTGACAGACTCAGCAATCAGGTTGTTTGAGTAGAGAGACTGCCAGGAGGGCATCCAAGTATTCTCCATTTGTGGGAGAGAAGGAAGAAGGATAAAATCCCTTCGGGGTCTGAGTGTTTGCAGAAGCTCAAAAGAGATAGCACCAACGTGTGCATGAGAAGACTCTATAGGAGTGCAGAAGTTGAAGAATCCTTAAAGGATTCGAAGATAAAAGATTAGGAGGGATAGTGTTGCATATGCGCAACGAAGCTCAGAGTCGAGAGTCCGCTGGAGGAATTAGACACAGGCTAAAGCCTTTTGAATCTTTGGAATTTCTCCCAAGTCTGGGAAGAAAGCGTAGAAGCTCAGAAGGGAGCACATCATTCGTTAGATCGGCCAGAGATCGAGATCTGGACCGTTGGTTTTCGCATCTAGGGAGCATCAGGAGGAGCGCAGAGGAAGAAATGATCTTAGCCATCAGATCTTGAGAAGATACCCATTAGCCATCGGATCTGTCAGAGTTGCGAGGGAGTTAAGCCTTCGTGAACAGAAGAGGAGAAATCCCGAAAGGAGGGTTGGCTCATCGGGGTTTCGCATATCGGGATATCAGAGATCTCGATGACACGAGATCAGGAACTTTCATGGTAAAAGTCCTGGGAACAATTTGGATCATTCGTTGTGGGGACACGTGGCAGAGATCAAGTGACCCGTCGGTATATCGGCTACCGGGGTTTTGAATTGATAGTGAAATATTGTCATTGGAGTATCGCAAGTCACGATATTCTGAGGTTGGATCTGAACCATCCATCAGAGGAGGATGCATGGCAGAAATTGAGCGCCATCAGGGAAAGTCCCGAAAGGGAGGTCGTCTATCGGCATATCGAGAATCAGGATATCGAGAATCCCATGGACAAGAAGTCCAGACCTTTTGGAACTCCGAAGTCCAAAACCCCGAATGGAGGGAGGTATCATTTAGGGGGGGCAGCTGTTGGCATAGTGGAGAATCGGGATTCAACATTTCATGAGTCTTGAGGACATGTACATTTCGGCATAAGAAAGACCGAAACCCTGATTGGAGACAGGATTGTGGTCATAGACGACAGGGTCGCGTGGACCGCGAGTCTAGCCCAGGGAGGGGCTAGCGGAAGCTGACCTCATATATGGGGTCAGAGAATCAGGGATCCAAAGGACAAAGTGTCCATGCACTTTGGCATGAGAAAGTTCAAAGCCCCAAAATTATATTGTAATGTCCCCACTTTGGGACATCATCACAGGGTAGAGATTTATGATGACTAGATTAGCCAGATGGGTGCTAGAGAGAGTACAGCGGTATTTGAGAGGCATTGTGGGGTCCATATTGCATTGATGATCATATTCCATCATTATGAGCCATTCCGCACAGGTTGGCTTTGGTTTCGTTGCATTCTGACGATTTCCATGATTTTGACTATTTTGAGCTATAAGTCAATGG
>ML846876.1:0-35221 GCA_009831015.1 Picea engelmannii
ACCCAGCTTGAAATAGTTGGCCTAACTCTTGTGAGTCAACATCAAAGCGAATGGATAATATTAGCCTTCTAGGGCCCCTATTCCAATTACCTCTTCCTTGGTTACCTCTGCCATGGATACCTTGGCTGAAAAATCTCATTCTTGTAAGCATGATTGATTAGAAAATCGTTTCTTTAACAACCATACATGACAACACTTTTTAAAATATGAAATAAATTTTGGCTCAACAACATATCAAACTCATGCAATCCAATTCATACAAATTGATTAATCGATGTTGATGAGCAGGGGGTGAACAAAGGTTATGGGATATGCGAGGGGTTGTATTGAGCGAAAAAATGTTAAAATGAGGGGGGAATACCCTGGTTACTACTCATAGACAACAAACAATCAACTGTAATGTAAACTAAAGAACATATCATTGTAATCCATCCAAGAAACTGTGATTTCAAACTGTTATAATACAAAGTTCCTCTTAAATGTAATTAAATTTTAAGAACGGGGAGTGAGTAATGACTATGGGAAGGTGAGGCGATTGTAATTATCGAAAAGTGAAATAATGGTAAGGGAAAAGAGCGGATACTGTTCATAAAACCAATTAAGTAATCCATAAAACAATTCTATATTTAATGAAAACGTTTCAACACTAACCAAACAATTGTTGTGATCAATCAAAAAAATTATTGTTCGCAATTTAACAATTACCATGTGTTAAACTTGCTCACTGTTCACATTTAAATCCTTAGCACTTTCAATTAATCACGGTGTCATCAACTCAAAATAATATGGCTTCCAAAACAACCTGTACAAGGATTGCTTTTCCTCTCACTTATTCTTTTTAACATTTAACACAATTCCAATGAACACACTCTATTCAACATCCAAACCATCAACCATTGTCATAAATCAATCCTTCAAATCAAACACAGACACAAGTTATTTTAAAATCGTGCCCAATTCCATTCTTCAATTCAATTTAACAATTAAATTACAATGAACCATACTGTTATAGAACCCATGCCCATCTATGATGGTGAAATCAATGATACAATGCATGATATCCATCAAACATACACAATGGACAACCAAAACACAATCATCAATATTTCAAATTGCAATAATCCCGATTGGAAATTTAAACACACGGTAACAACAACCATCACTTCAACTTATATAATGTTGTAGGAACACACAGACCATTCAAAATGCAAGAGCATTTCTGTGACTATACATGTCTAATTACTTCGAATCAAAACATCAAACAATGTTGAGTTATCAATCCAATACAAGGAGACAACAACAATATTCCCAATTTCATTTCTCAAATCAACCAATTTAAACCATGTTGGACTATCAAATCAATTGCCACAATAAATAATACAACGATTATACACCAATCATAAAAAACATTGTCAACTCTATTAACAGAGACAACCAATAATCAACCATTGTCGATGATACTCCACCAACTCATAACAGTCAACCATGTGGCCGACCAAAAATAACTGGCTCATTTATCAAAATCGGACTTAAAATAATCAAGGGTTGGCTCTCAGTAATCAAGGGTTTTCTCAGTGGAACCAACACAGGGATACTGGATTCAACCACACCAATTGTAGATGAGAACCCTTCGAGACAACATGATGGACACACAAGCCACATAACCATTTGTTTTCAACATGAGTGATAGTTCACACCAAGAAGGAGAGATTATGAACAGAGGAACAAAGGTTCCTCACTGGCCAATAAATAACACCGAGAACACATAGGGCATAACCCTCATGGTTCTTCCCCCCCAAAAAAATAATGTTGATATAAGAACAGAGCCGTGAAATAACAACCAACCCTAAAACAAGTCCCTTGGCATAATAGCCATCATAACCAACTGCGCAAACATCAATAATCATGGACGAGCCCACAACCAGGTGAAACAATACGCAGTGACACAATGTGGTTCAAAATCAAACCCAACAACCTCATAATATAAAATACGATTGGGTATGGTGACAAGAACTATGTGGAGACAACCAACAAGTCTAGACCGAATGAACCCAAAATCCCATAAAGAGAACATAGAGCCTTCATGGTTTCCATTACTCAGAAAAATCAATGAAATCGTAACTTCACTATCTATTTTCTTCATTTACAATGAATACACACAACCAACCATTCCAGAGAAATATTACAAGTTTGCATAGTTTCCAGTCTCAAGAAAAGCACAAACCAACACATCACCAAGCCAATATCTATTTCATAACCAGAGAGAGTTCATGGATGGTGGAAAAGACATACCTATAATAAAAAAGCCTTAAAAATGCAAGCTTGGTCGAGCAACTCTTCCCTTGCCTGAAATTTAGAGCTTAACCACAACGAACAACAATTGAACAATAACCAAGCTAGGGTGACGACCAGTGGGAGAGGTATGGAGTGACTTGCTGTAAATGCACGTCACTTCCATCATCTATCCATTCAATTACTTTGTACATGCCATCCAACCATCAATTAATCCATCCAATTAATCCATGCATCAAAACTAACATCCATTACTTTCCAAATGTGCCACCCCATAACACATTTAACCATTGCCAACCATACCATAATGGATATCAAATGTTCTTTCATATAACTCAATACATCGAATAGCCACTAACTTTGTTAGCTAGGACTAAAAATAATCCTTTTAATTTCATTTGCATATAATGTAGCATAGCATAGTATAGTATAAGATAGCTTAGTTTCTTTTCCTTAGATTTTTCCATAGGTCTCTTTTGTATTTTCTATTTCTCTTATTTCCTCTTATAACTAACATGTGTCTTGTGCAGGTACAACATGTGACAATTCATGGCTTAAACAACAATTCCATAACCGTGAATATAAGCCATCCATACAAATAATTTGGAGCTTAGAGCACGAAACCCACACATAACATGCATTATCCATCTGTCATTATATCACAAATAAAACTAAGATCTCATCATCAATCAAGTAGAACCCTGTAAGTAGTGTCGAACAAGAACATAACATAAAATAAGAACCAAATCTGATCCTCCAATCTACAAGGGGTCCCACCTACTAGTATTATATATGTATCATTATCTTATAATAATAGGCTTTTAGCAATACTCTGTGAGAAAAATCCTCATTGCAATTTTTATCGTCAACAGGATTCTAGACCATTCTTTGGGGCTTACAAGTTCATGAGTCCATAAATCCTCAACTCCGAAGAACCATGTGGCATACCACCTATCACTAGAAACTACATGACAAGGAATATCCATATATGAGTGTGTTACCTACATTTTCACTGTCCTTAATTTCCTTATTCCTCAAACAACTTTGGGTCTCATGACCACACCTCTGGGCCTTCATGTAGTCTTCATAAAATGCACCCAACACATCTGTTGACATCACCCACTCTTTTTAACATCAATGACAACCAACTCATCATCAATCACAATCACAACTATGGTGTATCTCGAACCCTCCAAGGGTTAACATCAATGACAACAAACTTTCCAATAATCTCTCTCTTTGGCATTGATGGAAACACCAAAATTGATGGAAACACTCATGCTCCCCCTATGACCATTGCTCCTCATAAATGTTTCTCTCTCTCCCCCTTTGAAATCAATGGAAAAGGGTATCTCTCCTTGGGGATTCTCCCCCTTTCTTTCATTTTTTCTTTCTCTTCACATGTTTCTATCCTCATGTTTATTTCCAAGTTCCTCTTATAAAAGAGTGATTCTTTCTCTTCTGATTTCTCTCCCTTTGAAATCATGGGAAAAAGGATAACTCCTCCAATCAATGTTCTTCCCTTTGTCTGCATGCTAATGATCTTCCTTTCTGGATCTCTTTCTCTGATAATTTCTCTTCCCTTGACTTCTATGCAAGATGTAGAATAATATGGGACTTCCTATGTATGTTTCCTTTCCTCTCTTCTAGTGTTTCTTATTGACCATTGGTGCTTCTTCTTGTAAATATCTGACATATATAAAAATCATTCAAAATTTATGTTATCACATATATTTTCAAGGGTCAACGAAATCTTTATTTTTATTTTGAGTCATAGTTTTACCTTAGGTTATAGGTTTTATGTCCCTTTCCCATAATCATTATTCATTCTTTGGTATGAATAGGTTATGATTAGTTTGGTTTTGGTTTGAAGAGTCATTGAGTCACATCTTTTAAAAATTCATCGTCATTACCGTGACATGTCACTTTCTCCATGTTGTAGGTTCACCCATCCTCTTGTCACTTTGCTCGTTAAAATGTCAAATCTAGTCTGAGTTGTACACTGCCAACTCACTATTAGAGTTTGCAGTGCTTTCAAAGTACATATTGCATTTATTTCCACCATTTCTCTTAAAGGGTCGTGTCAATTGGAGATCTCCTTATTTTCAGAGTTGATTTTTAAATCAATATCCAGGGATTATTTTTATGAATGTTTTAACCGTTCTCAAAGTGTGAAAAGAATCCTCCATCTTGGCGCTGCAAACTAGTGTTACAGACAGGCAGTGCGCACTTCGTTGTGAACTGGTTGCAGGGAATAAGTTGGCGGTTCGACCACTTGTAGGTTCTCCTGTGAAAATATAAAGATATCATCCTTCATCTCCAGGATACCAGGTACTCTATGAACGTTTCCACCTTGTTAATGGTTGTTTCTCTTTGTGGAGCTACGAACTGATGGATGGTGCTGCGAACTATCTCACTGATCTGTAAATAAGTTCCGTAATTCTCTCATCGTGCTATGTATCTTATCCCTTGAAGACATAAGCATCCCTGGGACTAGGATACCTTATATATTAATCCTCAGCCTCGGCATCGCTCACTCCACACAACTTTTCCAAAACCCTTTCCCTCGCACTACGAACACTCTGTTCCAACACCCTTTGCAAAATAACCTTTTACCAATTCATCAGTTGTTCACACTCTTTTTTTATTTGATTATGAAGTTAACCCCACTGTTAGCCAATTTGAGTCTTAATTAGAAGAATTTTCGCTGTGAGAAGTTTGTTTGGACTTTTCTCATTTTTTTCCAGTGGTCGTTTCCCCTGCTTCTCTATTTTCACATGTGGGTAATTATTCAGTATTGTGATAAAGCATTCCCAGATAGTACTAATGTATAATCAACAAAATAATGTTAAAAAAGGAGGGGGCATTGTGAGGACATGGCCTTATGATATGAAACTATTTATTGAGGAACCATTGATTAGGGAGGTATTCCAAAGAGTGGGTTGTATTAATTTCTATCATACAATGCAGAGGGCGCACCTAGAGGTGGATAAATAATTCACACTGAACTTTGATGGAACTAAGACCAAGGTTGGGATACTAGAATTTGAAGTATCTGAGAGGACCATATCAGCAGCCACTGAGATACCTAATACCGGGGAGAGATGGTTCAAGGACATGACCCTAAATGTTTCCTTTTCAAGGGAGTTCCTCAAAATAGAATACCAAGAAGACAATTTGTCAAAGGGTGTTCCCATAAACCATATGTTGGAGGGTTTTGATAAGATGTTGAAGATAATTCAAATATACTTTACTTGTGAAGCAATATTTAACATGATCTATCAATACCACATAAGGATACTTCTACACTTCACAAGGAAAGATCCTATGAATCTTCCTTTCTACTTTTTTAAAAGTATTGAAAACATGTCTGACAGGGTTCAGGCTAAATCTAAGGCAGTTGATACAAGTGTTTTTCATTCAAGACTGATAAAGATGTCGGTGATGGATTAATTAAGAAAGAGAAACATGGAATGGGAAGAATTCATTACTTCTTCACACTTTCAGCTAAACATTGCTCCTACCCCATAATATAAGGTACAAATCCCTCTTCAGGTTGAAAACACTGTACAGTTGGGGATGAACAAGAAAAGGAAGAGAATTAGGTCTGTTAAAAATGATAAAGAAACAAAGGAACACGAAGAAGAAGGAGGAAATTCTCATTCTCCACAAAGAGAGGTTTCACCTTTTCCAAATCCCAGTCCAGTAGAGACTCCTTCAACTAGAGCCACAGGTTTGAGAGGAAGAAAGTTGTTGTTCTCTTCACCACCTATTGCAAACAAGGTCAAGGCTAGGAGACCTGTTACTAGAGAATCAACAAAACATGAAACCATTTTGAAGGAATTTATAGGGGGAGATCCCATCCATAGGAAGGGTAAAACTATACCTATTAAGGATGACATTGAAATTGTAGACATAACTACTCCTCCAGAAAATCCTACCTTTAAGAGGCTAAATGGACAACTTAAAGAGGCAAGGACTAAAATTAATAAACTAAAAAGGGAGGAGTTGGTTGAAAAGAAGAAGATAAATGAACTTATGGAAATGTATCATGGAACTCTTGACAAGGACAAATTTATTAGCTAAAAGGTTTTGACCTCTCTACAGGCAACTTAGAAACTTGTACATACAAAACATAGACTACCAGAGTCAGATCAGAGGGATAAATATGGAGCTGCAACCTTTCAGAGAGGAGATGGATAAGAAGAATCTAGATATATTAGCTAAAGATACAACCAGGAGGAGCTCCAAATTCATAAAGTGAATAATATGAATAGATTGACTCATACCCATTTTTTACAGTTTCCTATTTTTGTATTTTGCAAATTTGAAGATAGTCACGTTTGATAAGTCATGATTCAGTTGAGGATGTGTTAGCCTTCTTAGTCTTATATCACTACCATATGTTATTATAGAAGTTGGTGACACTGGGAATAGGTTTTGGAGTGTTTTCATGCATTTTCAAATGAAAAGAGAAGCTATAAGAGAGTTCACAATGCTTGGCGCTGCGAATTGGCTAATACAGACTAGCACTGCGAACTGTGCTGCAAACTCTTGATTTGGAAGTTTTGGAGGAATTAATGGTTTCTAGATGGGTAGATGAGTATATGAAAGTTGTTGGAAGGTCATTTGAAGGTTGGAGGGAAACCTGTAAAATGGATATGCACTCAAAGTACATGTCATCAATCACATTTAATATGATTAAGGATGTTACCAGCATTAGCCTAGTTTTTAGCAGTTTGTTACTTTTTGTTCAACAACTGTAGTTACGTGACCTTTAGGTGTGGGAATATATGCAAGAAGGGAAATTCGAATTGTAAAGTTGTCATTGACAAACTAGGCTATAACATAGACATTGGAAATCATTGAAGGGTTCAAAGGATTGTAATGAGACTCATATTTTTGAAATTGTGAAGTTACAGAGCCAACTCTAGATTTTGTGTATCAGACTTGAGACTTTTTATTAATAGAAATCAATTCTTTTCCCATTATCTTATTTCTATCTTACTCTGATTTTACTGTCATTTGAATGATTCGTTTGATTTATTGTATCTATATTACAATGAAGGTTTTGTTGTGATGTTGTTATAATTTTATCAGAGTTTATCTTTTGATTAAATAAGCTGTTATGTCAAAAGGTTTTCCTCATATGTCTGCTAGTATTGCTTGATGTGAGTGGTATACATATTCATTTTCTCACTAAAGTCTTCGATATATCCATTTTACTCTTTAAAACCCTGATCTAAGTTAGCCAAGACCTCATTTTTTGATGCATTTTTTCTAGAACCTTATGTGATTTCCATTGTTCTGACCGAGTTTTGATCCATTTGACATCATCATAAAAACTTATCTTTAAACCTACTTGTTATCACTGAAATTTCATCTGCAACATTGCATGCAAATGGTTATAGAAATAAATCAATGCCAATAGAAATTAGTTCAACTGTAGCACCAAAGTGCATTTATAAAGGAAAAAACTATACAATTGGGAAAACATTGACATGTGCAAAATCACTAAAGGAAGCACGCGCATAGTGCGCGGGCCAACAAGTCCCGTAGAGTGCACAATGCGCTAAATGTGTGACTGTGTACAAGAAAATCTGCTCACTCATGTGAATGACGCATTTATGGTTCTTTTCACCCCCCCAACCACTTATGGACCATTTCCCAACTTGATTTGACCTCCAAATCTGAGTGAAATCCGAATGGGGGGTTGGTCAAGGACCAAAGGGTGCCCTAAAGGGCCCCTTGTTCACACTAAGAACTAGTTGAATTTTTCCTTGAGGAAATGCTATAAATGGAGGCCATGGGTGCACTAAGAACCAAGATATTCATATTATTGTTATGATGCCTCAATTCACCCTTGAGAATCCTCTTTTCTCCTAGGAGCATTCAAGCATCATTGCAATAGGCCATTCCACTCACCTCTTGAGGGAATAGGCAATGATTTTCTTCATCATTTGCCATTTTTTCTTCCATTGTAAGAAGAGATATCCATTAGGAAACTCAAGATCCCTCCGAAGGAGGAAGAGGGGACCCATAAGTCCTCATTTTTTTCTCATGGTGTTTTTCCAACTAATATAGTTATCCATTGGTGGCATAATATTGGTCATTGGTTGATTGTTTATGGTTCTAAGTTTCTTATGCATTCTAGTTTTTATTTCCTTAGTTGTTTTAGTTAGTTAGTTGTTTTATTACATGTGTTTGGATTGTTTAACCCACTCACGAACTTCTATCTTGTCTAGCAGGCTCAACTAGGCATGCAAGTGCCATTGTTTTTCTCACCCAAGTGACGAAACATGCACAACAAATCAATGTCCATACTAGGGAAAGGTATCAAATTACACCCTATTTGGGCGTAGAGAGAACTTATTTTTAATCCATTTATCTTGCAGGTACCAAAATCAGCCCAGCCTTACCCATCAAAAGCAAAATTATCAGCTGGAGGAGGATAATTTCACTCAAAAATCCCCCCCCCCCNAACCCCCCCCCCCCCCGCCGACGCATATCAGAAAGTGCTCGGGTATTCCATCCCACAGATGTGCACTCAACACACTATGCACCCAAAAGGATTATTTTCTCTAAGCACTGTGCGCCCACTGCACCTCTGTCATAATTGTAACCCACGCACATTTCCAGATTTTCAAAATTGTAAATGTTTTTGTGATGATTTGAAGGCCCCTAGTGTAATGTCCCCAAGGCTGAGCCCAGTTGTAAATATTGTTTATGAAATGAGTTGTAAAAATGTCTTATAGGCTGGTGAGCCAAGTTTGTATAAGCCGGTGGGCTTATGTGATTGTTAGGCTAGAGAGCCTAAGGGTTGGAGGCCAAGGGCCTGATTTTGTACCTGTATGTATGAAAAACACTAATAAAATATAAACATTGTTGCGTGCAGACCGACCACGATGAATGAGTGATGGGGTACTGAGCTTCCACAGAGTGGGCAAGGAATTAGGGGCTGGAAGGTGGGAAAAGGGGGTAAGTGTTGAGCCTAGGGGCTTAAGCCTTGGGAATAATATTTTATTATTATTCCAAAGAACATGTGCATTTTATGTTTTATTTTTATCCTAAGTTCCTGGAAAGGGGAAAACATGCAAAGGGGATGCATGATGATGGAACACATGCAGTTCCAAGGGTGACAAGTGTCAACCCTGGTGCATGAAAATAAAATGGCCGAGATGAACCGTGAGAGGGGTCCCTCCACCATTCCACTCGACTGCCTGAGTGCGTACGGAGCTATGAACATTATGACCGAACCAACCTCTGCAAGAATACCTCATGCATTCCTAAGAGCCGGGAAAATCCTGTGTATGTTTCTGAAAATCCATGTACACCCTCTGTTTCTGAGAGCCGAGAAGCTTGTGTTCTTTTCCAAAAATCGAGGTCCACCCTCTCCGTTCTGAGCCATGGAGTCTGTGTCGATCCCTGCGAGAATTTCTTGTCACGCAATCTCGAAAACCATCACCATGAGACCTTTCCGTCATTGCTAAGCCTGTTTGGGAAGCCCATGTCTGTATTCCCGGTTGGCTGTGGTGGCCACGCAGAGATGGACTACGCGTGGCTTGCTGGCCAGTGAAAATTGTGATTGAGCCTGTGTATGACCTCTTTCTAAGTGAGGGAGGTGACTATTGTTGGAAGAGGCAGGTTGTCAGGCCTGTGAGCAACTCTTTCCAGGTGAGAGATTTTGCTGGGAAGTGGTTTCTTCCAGAGAGTGTCCAGCACCAGCTTCGGGCTCTGAGACTTCTTGATCCAGCCTATTGCCGAGACCCATAGAGGGAGTTGTAGCACCAATGGACTGTGCTTGTGAAGGTGTATACTCCCGGGTGGAACATGCATGTGGGGAATGAGATTCTGGAAGTAGTGGGTGTAAGATGGCATCTTGGGAAGAATCCTTCCAGTCATTCTGTGTTGTTTTCCCTACAACCTCAGCCTAGCCTAGGATTCCTTGCCTTGGGGTGGAGATTAGTCCCAACTTGGGGGTGACCCACTGTTGAGATGATGAGCAATGTGGTCTAAGGATGGGAGGTTCATGGAAGGCTTGCATGTGGTTGGTGGAATCGCCAAGGTTTTCAAAGATAAGTATCAGAAGATGTTTTATTCATAATTCTGCATCTCTATGTAATTATAACTATCATGTATTCTGTTGTGCATATCAATTTAATGTTAATGCTATTGATTGTATATTATAGCAATAAATAATATGTTTACTCTGAGCTCAAATGTATTCTTTGCTTAAATGCATGTGGATTATATAATGCTTGTATGAGCTATGTAAATCTGCGTTACAAATTGGTATCAGAGCGATTAAGCCCTGGTAATATAAAAAGGTGCGTTACAAATTGGTATCAGAGCCAAGGCTTCGACATTGAGCCTAGATGGGCCAGTTGAGTGGTGTTTGGACTGAGGGTGTGAGGAGAAATTGTGTCTGGAGGACCAATTCCAGACCTTGGAATGATCTAGAGTGTCAAGGAGTTACTTTACCATGCCTACAAGCTCAGGAGGTATAGCGGTGTTGTGAAACCGTATTCGGTGTGGTCTATGGCCACAGGGAGAGAGGACTCCACACCAGAAGTGTTGGAGCCTTAGGATCTGTTCGGGAGGGAAGGAAAACCCTCGTGACTGTCAAATCTAGAAAGTGTGCACAGGATTTAAAAATTACGAAAAGATCTACGCTGTAGATCTGGGAGGAAGGCTCGACCGTTAGATCTGGCGGAGTCGCACTCGAGTTAGTCATGAAAACCTTTGAGATTTTGAAAAGTTGGGAGATGGGAAGTGAGGGAGGGGAACACCTTCGAAACCCAAAACCCGAAATCCTGAAATGATCTACACCGTAGATCGTAGGAAGGGAATTGATCATCGGATCAAGTTGACGAGTAAACTGTAATTTTAGGATTTCGATAAACGAAAGTTTGAGATATGGGATACATGGACTCCCGATGCCCGAAACCCCGAAACGCCGAAAAGATCTGTGTTGTAGATATGAGAGGGGACCTAAGCATTTGATTTTTGCTTGGAATGGATGTGGGTGCATGGATGTGTACCACGTCCTAGAGAATTGAAAAGACAGGCGAGAGCGGTGGGACTCGAAGATGTCACTGATGGAGACGTGGACTCTCCTGAACATGCCACATGCCACCGTACTGTGGTCCCGGAGGGTAAGGAGATAGAAATTTCAGAAGTCAAGGATTGAAGCGACAAGAGACTTGGAGTCACTGCTTCGTGAACTTCCGGGTACTAAAGACCCAAAAACCGAAGTGCTAAAATCCTGAAATATCTACCATAGTTGGCAACAACTGTGCTGTGGGCCTAGGGAAAAGAGGTTAGAGGTTTGGGAGTCGAGAGTTAGAGAGGGAAGCAAGTGCAAGAACCTCTGGGGGACCAAAACCCTGAAACCCGAAACCCCGAAATCCCGAAGTCCCAAAATTTTTGAAGGACATAAGAACTGTCGAGGATTTAATTGTTGGATCCTCATGGACAAAACCCCCAAAAAATGAAGTCCCAAAAATTGCAGAGCCGACAGAGCTCAAAAAACCTTGTGAAGTCAAATGTTTCTCACTCATGTTGGTTTATGATTATTGTGATTTTATTAAATGTTTAAGGCCTGCAAAACTTCGGATTGATAGCACATTGTGTGTGCAAAGTTCAACGAATGTCAAGACACCAATTAATCGACGTCGAGTATAGAAATGGAAGAGGTGCTGATTGCCTCCATTTCAGAGGATGAAAGAGAAGGAAGAGATGTCAACCTGGGAGTCAAAGGATCGAACTCCAATGTGCATGGAAGAGAATTATACAAGGAAGGGCACATAATGAAAATCATTGAAGGATTGCAAAGAGATGCCCAGGCATGCCGAGCTGATAGCCGAAAGCTCATGAAAGTTAGGGATCGACAGGGTGAATTCAACTTAAAAATGTTGAAGAGCCTGGAAAGAATAGAAAAGAAATTGCAAAAAGAGAGTGACACCAGCAGATCAAGAAGTGTCAGAACCCCTGAGAGGAGAAGAAGATCAAGGAGTGGTAGCAAAAATTACTGTCTCTCCCCGAAGCATTCTGGCAGGGAAACACACAGTAGTTCAAGCCCATCCCCTACTAGGAAACACCGGAAATATGGAAAGGATGAATTGAAAGGGGAGATGAACAAGATCAAGACTCCAAAATTTGATGGAGAACATAAGAAGGAGGAATATGTCGAGACATGGTTGCTTGGCATGAAGAAATATTTCCAACTGTAGAACTACTCCGCTCATGTAGAAGCAAGAATTGCGATGTACCAGCTAAAAGGAAAAGCATCCATGTGGTGGGATCAGTTTATGCAAGTGCAGCACATCAGAGAGAAAGATACCACTTGGAAGTAGTTTAAGAGGTACTTCGAGAAGAAATACCTGACCAAAATATACTATGATAGAAAGGTGAAGGAGTTCTTCGAACTCAAGCTAGGCAGCATGACCATTGATGAGTATGAACGAAGTTTCTTGGAACTGCTGAAGTATGTTCCATTCATCAAAGATGAGACTATCAATATTCAGAGGTATCTGAGTGGACTGCCACCTTCCATCGGTGATAAGATTCAGTATGATGATCCTAATACTATGGAAGAAACAATAAGAAGGGTGAAATGCTTGTATGAACAACATAGAGAAAAGCCTACCATTCGGAAGGCTTGGAATGATCAGAGGAAGTTTAAGAAGGAATAGAGGTAGAAGGGAAACAAACCTCCCTTTTTCAGAAATAATCCTCAAGGACATCCATCATTTAGAGAGTCAAGAATGGCTGAAGTGGGAGAGCAAAGGCAGAGATAGACGCCCATTCAGTGTTGGGGTTGTAAAGGGGACCACAAATACAGAGATTGTCCCCATAAAAATGGCAAAGAAAGAGTTGTCCATACTGTTCAACAAGATGAAATAGTGGAGGACATGGGCAATAGGATGCCAAGGATATATGCAGCCCTAGACAACAAGCAAGTAGAATTTCAATCACACATGATTGAAGTGGAAGGTATGATTAACAACCGACCACTTATTATTTTAATTGATTCAGGGGCTAAACATAGTTATGTAGATCCTAGGGTGGTGGAAATTTTGTGTTTAACAAGAAGCAAACATGAAAAGTCTTGGTTAGTGCAATTGGCTACAGGGACCAAGAGGAAGGTCACTGAATTGGTTAAGTCTTGTTCAATGGACATGAAAGGATTGAGCACTAACGCTGAATTGAATATTCTGCCTTTAGGCTCTTATGAATGCTTAATTGGGATGGACTGGTTGGACCAGGACCATGCCCTCTTGGACTGTCATAACAAGATGTTTACATGCCTAGACGAAGAGGGAAATCATAAAACAATCCAAGGAATTCCCAGAGCTGTGGCTGCCAGAGAAGTCTCAGCCATGCAGCTGAAGAAGTGCTACAGGAAGGGCTGTCAATTATTTTCAACTCGTGTGGAAGAAGCATCCAGAGATGCAGTCTCAAATATTGGAGACCATGAGGTACTCACATAGTTCAAAGACATATTTTAGGAGGTACCTGGACTACCTCTGAAGAGGGACATCAATTTTTCTATAAATTTGATTCCTGGAGCAACTCTAGTTTCGAAAGCTCCTTATAGAATGAGTACTCCAGAGCTGAAAGAGTTGCAATTGAAGCTTGAAGAGCTTTTGAGGAAGGGGTACATTCACCCAATTGTGTCACCTTGGGGTGCCCCGGTCCTATTCATGAAGAAGAAAGATGGGACGTCAAGACTGTGCATTGATTTCTGATAGTTGAATAAGGTAACTGTCAAGAACCAGTATCCTCTGCCAAGGATTGATGATCTTTTTGATCAGTTTAAGGAGGCAAAAATATTGTCAAAGATAGATCTCCGATCAGGATATCACCAGGTGAGAATAAAGGATGAGGAAATCAACAAGACAACCTTTAGAACAAGGTACAGTCATTATAAGTTCACGATGGTGTCATTTGGATTGTCAAACACACCTGCTGTTTTCATGTGCTTAATGAATGGTGTATTCAGGGACTATTTAGACAAGTTTGTCATAGTCTTCCTGGACAACATCTTGGTGTATTCCAAGTCAAAGGAAGAGCATGAGCAACACTTGAGAATGGTGCTGCAAGTGTTGAGAGAACACCAGCTGTATGCCAAGCTGAGCAAATGCTCATTTTATCAAAGGAAGATCCATTACTTGGGACATATTATTTCAGAAGAGGGGATCGTTGTGGCTCCTGAAAAGGTTGAGGCCATATGAGAATGGTCAGTGCCAAGGAATGTAGCGGAAGTTAGATATTTTATGGGTCTGGTAGGCTATTACAGAAGGTTTATAGTAGGATTCTCAAAGATAACTCACCCTATTACTTCCTTGCAAAGGAAGGAGAAGAAGTTTCAGTGGACTGAAGAGTGTGAGAACAGTTTCTAGTGATTGAAGTAGCTGTTAACTAGCGCTCCAATCCTGAAGATTGTAGATCCAAATATGGATTTCGTGGTGTGCACAGATGCGTGTAAGGAGGGACTGGGAGGAGTTCTCAGCCAAGAGGGATTTGTAATCTGTTATGAGTCCCAAAAGATGAAAGAGAATGAAAGGAATTATGCCACTCATGATTTAGAGCTGGCAACAATCGTCCACGCATTGAGGAAATGGAGACATTACCTCATGGGAAGGAGATTTGAATTGAGAACAAACCATAATGGTCTGAAGTATTTATTTGATCAAACGACTTTAAATTCCAGGAAAACTAGATGGCTGGAGTTTCTGTGTGAATATGACTTTGATATCAAGCATATCAAAGGGAAAGAAAATAAGGTGGCTGATGCACTCAGCAGAAAAGTGCACGAATTACATGCTACAACCATTAGCATGTACAAGACTGAGATTAAGGAAAGAATTTTGGAAGCTGCAAATGTTGATTTGCAGTATAGAGGTCTGGTAGCAAAGCTACAGCAGTGTGAGAGACCACAGACCCAGGGAAGTTACACCTTGGGAACTGATGGCTTACTTCTGTATAAAAATAGAGTATATGTACCCAATGTCCGAGAATTGAAGCTGGAAATTCTAAAAGAAATGCATAACATGGCTTATGATGGACATCCTAGATATCAGAAGACTGTGGCAGTAGTCAAAAGCCATTAATTTTGGCCAGGTCTGAAGAAAGAATTCGCTGAATACATCACCAGATGTATGGAGTGCCAAAAAGTTAAGGTTGAGCATAGGCACCCAGTAGGGTTTCTGCAGCCTTTACCCATTCCTGAGTGGAAATACGAAGTGGTGACAGTGGATTTTATCACAGGATTGCCCAGAACAAGCAAGCAGCATGATTCAATCATGGTGGTGGTGGAAAAGCTTACAAATGATGCCCATTTTATTCCACTAAAAACCACTCATAGGGCAGTAGATGTTGTTGATATCTTATTAAAAGAAGTGGCATGCTTGCATGGAATTCCTAAGACAATTGTGTCTGATAGGGACCCGAAATTCACCTCGAATTTCTGGAAAGGACTGTTTAAGGGATTCAGAACGAATCTGAACTTTAGTACATCATATCATCCTGAGTCTGATGTTCATACAAAAAGAGTGAACAGAGTAATAGAAGACATAATGAGAATGTATATATGTGATGGATAAACCATCAAGGTGGGAAGACTACCTACATTTGGTAGAATTCGACTACGATAATGGGTATCATACATCGTTGAAGATGAGCCCATTCGAAGCACTTTATGGAAGAAAGTGAAACACTCCAGTGAGCTGGGATAATCCAGCTGACAGAGCAGTAGTTGGGCCAGAGTTGCTCAAAGAGATGGAAGACCAAATGATAAGAATTAAACAAAATTTGAAAGTTGCCCAAGACAGGCAGAAAAGTTACGCTGATGAGAATAGAACCCACAGAGAATTCAAAGTGGGTGATCATGTTTTCCTGAAAGTGAAAACTAACAGGAGATCCCTGAAGTTGGGAAGTTGCGCCAAGTTGGCAGCAAGATTTTGTGGGCCGTTTGAAATCCTAGAAAGGATTGGGCCAGTTGCATACATGCTTGCATTACCTGCATCTATGATTGTACATAATGTGTTTCATGTTGCACTGCTTAAGAAATATATACCTGATGCTAATCATGTTATCGATTGGAATGTGATTCAGGTGGAACCAGAAGGTGTCCTGCACGTGCATCCTATGCGCATATTGGATAGGAAAAGAAAACAACTACGAAATCAAGCTATAGATCTTGTAAAGGTCCAATGGACCTGGTATGGTCCTGAGGATGCAACATGGGAGCATGAAGATGTTATGAGGGCACAGTACCCTCATCCTTTTGAAAATTTTGAAAATCTTGTAGATGTTGTGTAAAGTTTCACTGAGGACAGTGCAGAAATAAGGGAGGGGGATTGTAATGTACCCAAGGCCGAGCCTAGTTGTAAATCTTGTTTATGAAATGAGTTGTAAAAATGTCTTATAGGTTGGTGAGCCAAGTTTGTATAAGCTGGTGGGCTTATGTGATTGTTAGGCCAGAGAGCCTAAAGGTTGGAGGCCAAGGGCCTAATTTTGTACCTATATGTATGCAACACATTAATAAAATATAAACACCGCCATGTGCAGACCGACCACGATGACTGAGTGATGGGGGACTGAGCTTCCACAGAGTGGGCAAGGAATTAGGGGCTGGAAGGTGGGAAAAGGGGCTAAGTGTTGAGCCTAGGGGCTTAAGCCTTGGGAATAATATTTTATTATTATTCCAAAGAACATGTGCATTTTATGTTTTATTTTTATCCTAAGTTCTTGGCAAGGGGAAAACGTGCAAATGGGATGCATGCTGATGGAACGCATGCAGTTCCAAGGGTGACAAGTGTCAACCCTGGTGCATGCAAACAAAACGACTGAGATGAGTCATGAGAGGGGTCCCTCCTCCATTCCACTCGACTTCTTGAGCATGTACAGATCTCTGAATAGTATGATCGACCCAACCTCTGCAAGAATACCTCATGCATTCCTAAGAGTCGGGAAATTCTTGTGTATGTTTCTGAAAATCCATGTACACCCTCTGTTTCTAAGAGCCGAGAAGCCTATGTTCATTTCAGAAAAGCTGGGTTCACCCTCTCCATTCTGAGCCATTGATTCTGTGTCGATCCCTACGGGAATTTCTTGTCATGCAATCCCGAAAACCATCACCGTGAGACCTTGCCATCATTGCTGAGCCTGTTTGGGAAGCCCGTGTCTGTATTCCCGATTGGTTGTGGTGGCCACACAGAGTTGGACTGCGTGTGGATTGTTGGCCAGTGAAATTTTTGATTGAGCCTGTGTATGACCTCTCTCCAGGTGAGGGAGGTGACTATTGTTGGAAGAGGCAGGTTGTCAGGCCTCTGAGCAACTCTTTCTAGGTGAGAGAGTTTGCTGGGAAGTGGTTTCTTCCAGAGAGTGTCTAACACCAGCTTCAGGCTCTGAGACTTCTTGATCCAGCCTGTTGCCGAGACCCAGAGAGGGAGGTGTAGCACCGATGGACTGTTATTTTGAAGGTGTATACTCCCAGGTGGAACAGGCATGTGGGGAATGGGAGTCTGGAAGTAGTGGGCGTAACATGGCATCATGGGAAGAATCCTTCCAGTCATTCTGTGTTGTTTTCCCTGCAACCTTAGCCTAGCCTAGGATTCCTCGCCTTGGGGTGGAGCTTAGTCCCAACTCGGGGGTGACTGACTACTGAGCTGACGAGCAGTGTGGTCTAAGGCTGGGAGGTTCATGGAAGTCCTGCACATGGTTGGTGGAATCGCCAAGGTTTTCAAAGATAAGTATCAGAAGATGTTTTATTCATAATTCTGCATCTCTGTGTAATTATAACTATCATGTATTCTTTTGTGCATATCAATTTAATGTTAATGCTATTGATTGTATATTACAATAGTAAATAATATGTTTACTCTGAGCTCAAATGTATTCTTTGCTTAAATGCATATGGATTATATAATGCCTGTATGAGCTATGTAAAGGAGCGTTACAAATTGGTATCAGAGTGATTAAGCCCTGGTAATAGAAAAAAGTGCATTACACCTAGCCTTCAAATTCTTTCTTTCATGAAATTTGTAATGCCCATGCACTCCACTTAGAGTCCTTTTCCATATGAAAGGTTAGATAAAGATAGGCACTTAGGGGGTAAAAATAACCAAATATTCTCCTCTTTTTCTTTAGTTGCCACATGGATGGCTTGTTTGGTTTGTACAAAATTGAGATTATTGATATCATATATAAAAACACTTGCATTGGGACCAAAAATAAAATTTGATCATTGAGTATTCTCTTCTCTCACACCATATAGTGATCTTGAGAATCATAAAGGTGGTTAAAGGAGACATTTCATCTCCCTTAACAAAAAATCTTTAGGAGAGGACAAATCCCACCTAGGGATCCTCTTAGTTTCTCTTTTGAAATCATATTAAAGTTGTAAGGGCCCATACATGCCCACATGTTGCAAAC
This sequence comes from Picea engelmannii, assembly GCA_009831015.1. NCBI lineage: Eukaryota > Viridiplantae > Streptophyta > Pinopsida > Pinales > Pinaceae > Picea > Picea engelmannii. The sequence continues at coordinate 18,733 of ML846876.1, forward strand.
TTAGGATAGTTTCTTGAAATTGTTTTCTTAGTTTACATCACTAGGGGAGTTTAAAGATCAAAGTAACATTCCCATACATTCCCACATGCTTGCAATCTAGGATAATTTTTCAAGATTTCTTAGTATAAACAACATTATGGAGTTTAAAGGATTGGTAAGGACCCATATGTCCACATGATAGTTCTTTATGGATTTTAAAATTCCACAAGGTTGTACCAGTGACACTTAGAAAACTAGGTAGCAAAGATTTGTAAGGACCACAGGAAGTCCACATGTTGCAAATTCACACCTAACTTATTAAAATTTGGCATTATTTCTCACTTGCTCACACACAAATTCACTCCTCACTCACATAATTTCCATATTGAATTTTCAAGGTGGAAGTAGGTTTTCTCCAAAGGAATTCTGAAACGTCCCACTACTTCTTGTTTGGATATTATCCACACCCACCTAATTCAAACAAGATTGGTTCACACTCCCAATCTCTCAACCCACCACATCTAAATTTTTTCTAAAAAAATCACTAATTTTTCCTCCACGGGAGGTGCCAAAAGAATTTTTTTAGTCTAGGTAGGATCTTGGGTGTAGGCATCCAAATAACCCCCCGTTATCTGGTTCTCACATTTTCAAACATTAGAAGTTGACAAATAGGGAACTTTAAAATCCTCCAAGTCAAGTGTTCCTACACCATAAGGTAGGGAGATACCCTTGACGGGTTGAAGGCTGAGGTTCAGTTGTTCTATGCCTCCCCCCTTGAGTCACCCAACTCTTCAAAGGGATCCATCCCATGACCCATTTCTGAGGCCGAAAATCTAAATGTCGCACTTTGACCGAGGTACCTAGTGACCAAATTTAGGACATCTACCCAGGTGGAAATTGTGGGTTGCAATTGCACCTTGATCGGATTTTATGTGGCTATTGGGAAATATCACCATCTCTTTCGGGATATGCATTCTCTACCCCTCATTATAACTGATTATTTCATCCTTCACTAGTTCATATTCCAATGGCTTCAGACCCCACTGTTGAGTGCTCTTGGAAGGTCCAGTTCTATTTGAGAGGAAGGACGATACATCCTTTGGGACACAAGCATTTGTTTTATTTGTTCCCCCACATGGAAAAAATCCACCTAACCACATGTATGCTTATTTGCAGTTGATTTATGTATGATGCTCATTTGATTACATGCAATTGTGAGTTAAATTATCTTTTGAAGGTCCCAATTATACAAATATCTTGTTCATTTATTTCTCTCATCACCATTTTCACACATCTAGTTTGCTAGTCGGACATCATAGGGGACCCACAGAATCCCCATCGTTACAAATGCTTGCAGAATCTCCCTCCTATTCTAGGAGGAGTTCCTATTCTTTACAACTCACCGAATCAACCATCTCACAACCCCGTGAGTGCCACTATTTTTGGATCAGATTTAATTTGTTCCACTTTGCTTGGGTCCAATTCCCAAGGACATCCATCCACTAGCTCTCCTTCACAAGGAGGCGGCGGTCAAGATTCTTCTCCAAGGAGAAGTACAACCCCACTAAATACCTCTCAAGGCTCAGTTCCACTACCTACTCACACCATGGATGGAATTAATCCACCACAAAATCCCCCTATGCCATAATTGACATCTCTCAACATTCTTGATTTGACTAGACTCACAAATGTTTCAATTTTACATGACCCCACATGGCCCAATATGCCTACCAATCTACCTTCAGATATTCCAAAATTTGAAGGAAAACCGGGGGAAGATCCCGCCAGCCATGTTATGACCTTCCACTTATGGTTCTCTTCAAACAACATCATGGATGACTCCATCCGCTTAAGGTTATTTCAAAGAACACTCACTGGTCCATCATCCAAATTGTATGTGGACGAAAAATCAAGTTCCCATGTGACTTTTGAATCCTTGGAAAAAGCCTTTTTGGGATGTTTTCAACTACCAGTTCATCATGAAACTGGTTTATAACTACTCTCTGAGTGCAAACAAACCTCATATATGCATATTTCTGACCACATCCATGAATGGCATAGGAGACATAGTTTATGTAAAGAAGAAACCACCAAAGAACAACGTCTTGATTAGTTTCTAAAACCACTCATCTATGTACTTTCCAAAGATGTAGCATCCACCTTCCCCCAATATGAAGAGGAATCCATCAGCAAGGTCCAACAATTCGACCTCATTTATGCTCAATAAATCTACTTATACACAATATTACCTAATGCACCCAAACCCATACCATTTGGCTAGGACAAACCTGGAATGTCTCAGGCTGCGGATGGGTTGATGATACCACGACACACCACAACCCTTACAGCCAACCACCACCTATGTATGGTGCACCTTAATATCTGAAACCATATGGATGACCATATTATTACCCTCCTCCTTCTTACCAACAACCATATCATGTTTCTCCCCTCCCACCCATGAGTGGACCCACACTGACAACCATGATGCACCTGACCTCTCAACCAAGTTCAGGTTCCCCTTCTACCTCAACATATAACCCAGGCATTAGTGAAAGCGCTTCTCCTTCCTATGCTCCCTATGGATTGTTGCAACAAAACAATCTGTACTTTCCATTTCCTGGTCCTCCATAGTCAGTTTCTCCTCCACATGGACAACCACACGTCGTCATTAAATTTTTTCATCCCTCTCCCATTCAATAGCTTCATCCTTTTGAAAATTTGAATACAGAAAATACGACCCATCAGTTGAATAATTCCAAGAAGAAATTAAAAAACCAAAACAATAATAACCTGAGAACAGGTGGAAATAACCCCCAATAAAACCAACCTCTTGGGGGAAACCAGAATCAGGGTAATCAAAACCCCTAAGGGGACAATAAAAAGAAACACCAAGGGAAGAAAAACAATAACAATCTTAGGACAAACTTCCCTTGCGCTCTTTGTCGTGAGTATGGAAATTATACTCACCATTGTCCCCAAATTTCCGACTTTAAACAGATGAAAAAATCCATGTACGTGCCACATCCTCCAACGTCGTCTGCCCCTCAATAGGCCTCACAAACATATTGGCAACAACCACCCTCGGTCGTGATGAAAAAACCTATTCCACACCAAGGTGTGATGAATACCCAACATGAGGTACATCCTTCCCCACCACAAATGGAGCAGTATTAGAACCCAGGGTTCATCCACACTGGAAATCAGTGGATCACAATATCCTCCTCACTAGCAAAGAATAAATTCTTCTGCAAACGCGTGGTCATCAATACAATGCGCCCCCTGAATCTAATACAACTGCTTCATAAGTGGATCTAGCTACATTCAGACAGCCCTTGATGATCCCATGCTCTAATACTGAACCTACTATTTGTATCCCTCACATTCCATTACAGCAGAATGTCAATAACCCTTAGGCTATGGAAACACACAATTATAGTATAGTTGATGACTTGACAGAGTCTCTTATAGCCATGTCCATATTGGAGGTCCTCCAAACTTATCCAACTCAATGGAAATACTTACTTTTCGCATTGGGGGCAGTCGACCCATCTAATACTAGACTCACCACATTTGATCTAGATAGAAGAGAACCACGTCTCCCCGCTTTGGTAGCTTTCCAGATACCATGGAAAATTTAGAACATCAAGGTTCATCGGTGTATCATAGATGAAGGTGCATCCACATGCATCATGTCAAAAAATGTATGGAATAAATTTGGATCCCTTGAGCTAGTACCATCTGCCATCACCTTGAGATCCTATGATGGTCGACCATCCTCCCCTGAAGGGATCTTCCAAAATGTCCCTGTCGAACTCGGGGGAAAAACCATCCTCATCGACATTGAGGTTATCGATGCCCCACTCGATTAAAATATCTTGTTTGGACATAACTACATGTACTCTATGAAGGAAGTATCCTCTTATGTGTTTCGAAAGATGATGTTCCCCCACAATGGGAAAATCATCACCATCGACCAAATTACACATTACGAGCCTAACCACTCTGCCAACATCGATAACATCTTGCCTCTTGTCTGCATTAGCTCAGATCCTTATTCACTCATTGACATGGGCCCCGACATTTTCAAGGACCCATCTTTGCTAGGGGCATACCATGGAGCACAACCTCTCATACAACCTTCAACACAAGTGTGTTTCATATCTTCTAATGGAACTGACACCAACGACATCGTTCCTCCCACTGAGGCCTCTCCACACCTCGACGTCCCACCAGTTGAAGAAATATTACCTTAGGGATTCCCAGAGAACCCTACTACACCACTTATCTCTGATTTCCCCCTCCCTCAGGGGAAAATCCCGGTTTGGGAGACAATACCCCAAGCCATTACTAAAATTCCCTTCTTCTACCCTCCACCAGGAGTACAAGCATTTCATTTAGCCGCAATGCTTACTATTCCCAAAATGGTTCTTTTAATCCCTATATCGTATCTACACCCACTCGCAATGGTTCCTCAACCATCTCTCCCTCCTCATCCAGGGGGAATCCCAATACAGATTCCATTCCAGGTTCCAGCCGGACCACCATCACCCTCAATTTCCAGCACCACTGCCATAGCTGGGGGAAGACGGAAGAAGAAAGAGCCCAGAGCTCCACTTCCTCCTCGAGTTAAACCTCCTTGCACACTATGTGAAAGAGAGGGAAACCCCACTAATATATGTCCTTTTGTTCCCAATTTACACAATCTGATCCAACTCCCTCGAGCAATCACATCACTCGTCACTTCACCAATCACATCTAGTACTACTACAACATCCTCCACTACAATAAGTAAAGGGATGTGAACCAAATTCTCTTGTGCCATTTGTTTAGAATATGGCCACTACACTCATCATTGCCTAGCTCTACCTCAGTTTCGCCAGACGCTAACGACAATATGCCAAACCTTTCGGAAAGAGCCCTCTCCACCACCACTTTGTGGTACTCAAGTCACTGACATCCATTATGTCTCTTCCTCAGTCATAAAATGAATGATATTCCCTTGCACCCTCTTTGAGTCTCTTTCTCACTTCACATACTGATGTCCTTTGATTTTGGCATACCGAGGTCGTCAGTCAACCCCTATTCAACCATGTTCGACCACCTCACCACCGGTCATTCCCTCTCTAGATACTATCAACATCACCTCCCATGAACCTGAGTCACTTGCCACCCCTCCTTGGTTCATAGGTTGATTGTTTGAGGATATTCCCCTGAATCCTTGCAATTCTCTGGTTCATTTCCCACAGGAAATATTACCCCCTACCAAATTTTATCACCCACATTGTCTGAACATTTGGTTTATGTCAAGCAAGCCATCACACCCAATTTGCGATATGCCCTCTACGTCTTCCCAACTTGAGGACAATCACACTGTGACAATCACCCATGTCACCTCCCCAGATCCCATGTATTCTTTCATTTTCAACTGTGACAGAGATATCCTGGAGGAACTAACTACCCCCGATTTCCCATGGAATGCACTCCATCACCGAGCGCTTTTTCTCTCACAGGAAGCCTTTGAACCTCCTAGGAAAGTCTTTGTATGTGCTATCGAAACCAATGATTTTATTCCTTTAGGGCATATAAACTGGTTCAACAACCCTATCCTTACCCCAGATGCTTTTGAAGAAGGCAACATGGCCAATATCTCCCCCACTGTCAAAATCGACATTTCAATCAAACTGGGAATCGTAGAAGAAATCACCATTGGTGTCGCATTCTCCCTTGAGAAAATCACAGCTTACAAAGCTCTCTTTCAGGAATATCGGGATATTTTTACCTGGTCATATATGGAGATGCCTGACCTCGATCCTTCTATAGTTGAACATCACATCGACACATGGCCATATGTCGACCCAGTCTGTCAAGAAAAATGCCCACTTCACCCATACAAAGTTGTGGCTATCAAAGCTGAAATCGACAAGTTATGTGTTGTTGGGTTCATTTACCCCATTGCGTATACCTCATGGGTTTCCAACCTCATCCCCGTTAACAAAAACAGGGCATTATTCGCATCTTCACTGACTTTCGCAATCTCAACCATGCTTTTCCCAAAGACAACTTTCCAACCCCTTTCATCAATCAAATTATCGATGAATGTGTCGGCCACAAGGCATTGTCCTTCATGGATGGGTTCTCTGGCTACAATAAAATCCAAATCCATCTAGCAGATCAGTATAAAACCTCTTTTACTACCCCATGGGGTAATTTTTTTATCGCATCATGCCTTTTGGACTCAAAAACGCAGGTGCTATGTTTCAATGGGCTATGACTTATGTTTTCCATGATATTTCTCGCATCATCCTCGCTTATTTGGATGACCTCACTACTCGATAAAAGAAAAAAACTCAACATTTAGATGACTTAAGCATCATTTTTCAATGATGTCGCCAATACAATATCTTCTTGAACCCCCTTAAGTGTGTATTTTGCATCACTGCGGGACGCCTTCTTGGGTTCATTGTCTCCCAACATGACATCATGGTGGACCCCCTCAACATCCAAGATATCACATAAATTACACCACCTAGGAATTTATGCCAACTATAGAGCTTACAAGGAAAAGCTAACTTTTGACGTCACTTTGTCCCATATTACGCCACCCGTGCACATGGTTTACTCTACCTACTACATCATGATATCCCATTTCAATGGGATGAACATGCTCAAACTACTTTTTATGATTTAAAAGAAGCCCTATGCAATGCCCCTTTGATTAGTCCTATAGACTATGATCACGACTACATCCTCTACTTGTCAACCTCAGCCGTCTTAGTAGCAGGAATCCTCATCCAACTAGGGGATGATGGGAAAGAACATGTCATTTACTACATTAGTAAAAATATTTCAGGACCACCCTTGAAATATAATCATGATGAGAAACTAGCCCTCGTATTTTTCCTCACAGTTCAAAAACTACATCACTATATCCTTCTTCAAACTACCAAAGTCGTAGAAGATTCCAACCCCATGTAGTAATTTCTTAGTCGATGACATATTAATGGAATTTTTTTTTGATGGATCATCATCCTTCAGGAATATGACCTAGAGATCTCAACTCCCAAAATCAAGAAAGCACTTGTTCTCTTCGAACTCATTACGATGTTTCCCTCATATGCCAAAGCTTCACCCGTCAATATGGATTTTCCCGACAAACACCTCTTCTTCATCTCCTTGGATGACCCCTAGTACGACGATATTCTCATCTACCTTCGAACACAGATGTTTGGGTCTCATCTCTCTCGAGATGATCGTTGGTGCATTCGCCATCAATCCCCTTGATACCTCCTCATCAGTGATGTCTTGTACTGATGTGGGGTCGACACCATCATCCACTGATGTCTGACCATCGACAAAGCTGACAGAGTGTTGAAGGATTTCCATAGAGGCGCTTGCAGTTGCCACCTCTCACGCATCTCCACCACCAAAAAAATCATTCGAGAAGGCTACTTTTGGTCCATGTTGTTTCATGAGTTCATCCACGCTATCTAAATATGGGACAAATTCCAACTCTATGCAAACAAATCATGAGCGCCACCCATTGTTCTACATCCAGTCATCATCGCCAACCCCTTCTGCAAATGGGGCATAGACTTCATGAATTGCAATCCTCCATCCAGTAATGGACAAAATTACATTGTCGTTGTAGTCGATTACTTTACCAAATGGGCCGAAATCCATGCCTACCTTCAACAATACCGCTGACACAACAACAAATATTTTCTTCAACCACGTTATTACTCGTTTTAGATTCCCACTATAGTTAGTATCCAATCAGAATAAAATTTTTGAGAATGATATCTTCGTAGAACTCTCCTCAAAGTTAGGCTTCTCCCATGATTTTTCCTCCCCATACTACCCCCAATCCAATGGACATATCGAGGATCTCAAAAAGGTCCTCAAAACCATGCTACAATGTACCGTCAACAAACATAATACCAACTAGCATAATATGTTGTTTTCATCATTATGGGCTTATCACACAGCATTCAAAACTGCCACCAGTTTCACACCATTCCACCTCGTCCATGGGATCGAAGCCACCCTCCCTATCAAGTGAAAAATTCCCATGTTACACACTCCCATCGAGCTATTACCTGACACTGTTCCAATGGAGAAGTGCTTGCTGACCTTAGAGTCGTTGGATGAATATCATCGATCCTCATTACAGAACAACGAGGTATCTAAATGATGGTCCAAATCCACCTTTGACTTCCATGTCAACCTTCGTTCATTTAACGAAGGAGATCTCGTTCTAGCCTACGATATCACCCATGATACTCTCAGTCATGGGAAATTAGAATCAATATGGCATGGAACCTACATTTTCCAACACTGCCTCACTAAAGGTAAATACATCTTAGCCTCTCTAGAAGGCTATCCTCTCAAAGAACCCGTCAACGGGTTGTAGTTAAAGAATTTTTATGCTTGAGTGTAGCTATTCTACCTTAGGATTTTTATTTGTACACATTTGTAGAGTTTTTAGTATTCTTTGTTCGCCTCCACTCCTCATGTCTGATCTACCATCCGTGTTATTGACATATGCATCCTCCATCGACCAACCACATCGGTTATGTTGATAGTGCTAACCATTGGACACAGAATATCACTTCGTCCTCTTGGGCCATCTACACCCCCTCACATGAACGACTCCACTCCAACGACATATGTTTGGGATTAGCCATCAATAACGAATCAGAATACACTGCCGTCATTCGTCTCCTTACCGAGGTCAGTCACTGCAACTTTCGCCACCTTAGTTTTTTATTAGATTCCCAGCTTTTCATCCTGCAGCTCAACAATGTATAGCGTGTCTGTGATCCTTTCCTCTTTCTCAAATACCTGAAAGTTAGACTCTTATCTCCAAACTTTGATTCAATTACATTTACACATATTCCACGACAATTTAATCAAGTAGTAGATAATATGGCTAACCTAGTGTTAGATTGGCATTTATCACATCAAGACATCATCCCATATACATAATCATCATACATTGGCCACAACATATAGATTAGACATCATAAACCATTAAAAACATAAACACATGTAGACATAACAAAGAGCCAAAATATTTGTATCCATGTATATATATATCTCCTCCATAGTGTCATAAATGCTTACAAAATACAAAATATACATCGTCCGTAGGCTAGTGAGTCCGATACAAAATGGGTACCCCTACCCTATACAAAAATGGGTATCAACTACCTTGTACAAAATGGGCTCTCAAGTATATACATATAAAAAAAATGGTCACGCATGGTGCCCCCAGAGCTCCCCCCCTAGGTCCTCTATCAACTGGAGGTGCCCCACTAGTTGGGGGTCCTCAGGTCCAAGGGGAATTCGACCAGTCATCGCTGCCCCTGTTACAAATGCTTGGCATATCAAGGTCCGCCACTCTGTCGATACACCCACACACTACTCCAGGACCCTCTCATCTTGGATAAGGGCCCACATTCCCTCTGATAAACCCTGAAGAACCTCCTCAAACTAGATATGAAGGTCCTCCATCCTCGCTCTGACCTCTTCTCACAGCTCATTCATTGGTCCAACACCAACATCATCGAATCTGCGCATCTGGACTACCCTTGGCTCATGTGTTGGCCCAACACCAACATCATCTTGCATGCAACAATGTCCTACTTGCAACTCTGCCCATGGTGGTCACACTATCCCCTGGTGAGCTGACTCCCCGACCATCTCATCCTCATGGCCTCAGGGCCCCACATATGCAAACACAAAAACCAAAGGTAGAGTCAACATCCATATATATATAATCATACGCTACACAATCAAAATCACAAAACATAAATACACAAACATACCTCTTTGGTCCCAGTCCTCCCCCAGAGGTAGCACCATGTTTGGGTGATGTTGGTAGTCCATACCACTGTATGGATACCGTAGTATCACCTGTGGAATATGGAGCCACACATGTACCACAATGGACGTGAAGTTGTTTCCACCCTATCCTCCCCCATAATGCGCCAACACCTAAGCCCACCGCATCAATCATGGATCTCACGGCCTTGAAGGTGCTAGAAAAATCCTTAGGTGCAACAGGGGCACCCTCTCCAGAAACCAGGCCACCAGGATAGACCCAAAATAAAAATCACCAGAGTCAGTGGTCTGACACCGGTGAATCTACCTAATCATCCTGGAGTGCAACATCATCCCCCAGGAAAAAACGTCCCCATCGAAGACCCTCTTTTCAATCCTTAGTTGACCTCCCATGATCTGCTGAGTCACTAAGGATCCATGGATCCTCACTATCATGGTTGCGATGCACTGAGGCAAGAGCTCATCCATCACCTTGATATGGATAATTAAACCCAAAATCAGGTTCATCTCCTAATAGTAGCATTGTGCCATATCCACCAATATCACATCCCTTGACAGCTGGGGGTTAGCCGACAGGGCCATCCCCTGGAAGGGGAGCCCCGTCAGAGTGTACACATCCTCCATAGTTGAGAGTGTCATTTGTTGTCCCCTAAAAATGAAGCATTGCAGATCAATACTCCACATGGATATTATATACTAAATAAGTTACTCTTGCAACTGTATCAATGAGCACTCGAAGAACTTGAGCAACTCGCATTCTACCAAGTGTCTCTGAACACCTAACTACTCTCTCACCACCTCATGGAGGCACTCCAGTCTCACTTCCTCCAGTGGACTGGCATAGTGCTCTTCCGTCACAAATATGATCACCTGCATCCACACAAAACCACTTGGTCAACCCTCATCCTTAATCAAAAACATAAAAAAATTCAAAATTTCAAACACCCTTCACTTCGCCTCCAGTGCGCGCCTTTCACCCACACAAATGCACACATGTGTTTGCCTGTTATTTGAACAGCTGGGCACTAATACATAGATGTCTGCAAAACAACTGTACATCAATGTACATCTTTCACCCCAACAAGTGTGCACATGTACGCACCTATGCTCTCCACAATTGCACACCAATGTGCAGCTGTCTGAGAAATAGCTGCACAGAGTGCGCAATAGTCATCTTCACAGGTGCGCATCTAATGCACGCCTATTTTTCCCTCCCCAACACCCATATGCATGATTTTGTCAAGAACAACCGCACATTATACATGGGAGATGGAATTATACCCTTTCATCTGAGCACAAGTATTCTTCCTTCTCCCATGCATTAGGGTCCCACCCCTAAACCTACCCTAGTACGACCATCCATATGACCCCTAACTCAAAAATTAGGAAATTCATGCTATGCAGGAGGATGGGACCACTAACCTAACTCTCACAACTCCTGGATCAATTGACTCGAGCTCCCATAATCTCCAAATCTCCTCCAAATATGCTCGTCGAATCACTATAGCGATGGGTATGAATGAGGTGGCATTGTGGGCCCACTATCATATATATCCTCTTTTTCCAAACTTCCACACTCAGTTACAAGAGCCCATAGCCTATGTTTCTTGATCTATCTTTAGCCACATGATCATGGTCCCGACATCTACACATTCATGTTCCCTGGGTCACCATCTAAACTTGGCCTCGAGGGAGTATTTTTCTCACATCACGTCCAGGTACGCATGCTCATGTTCAAAATATCAAATAAATGCTATATGTTCTTTATCATCAGATATTGTTCACATCGGGTATTCGGTTTTTAATGTGTGCATGTACTTGGTCATCACAAGAAGCACAACCCCTCTAGGTATATGTTCGACACTGGCATGTACTCATTCCCTATGAATATCAATTGCATCTCCGAGTCACACCCACTGACATTCACCTTTAGGGTCCCTACATCAGACTCTGCAGTACCATCACCTCTGTTGCATTTTTCTACTATCACCTGATAGCACTCTCCCCCACATGAGTTGTCCCATTCATAGTTCCCCTTGGCACTTTGACACTCATGCTACTTTCAACCCTAGGGATTGGAGTCCTGATAGTCTTATGCACTCCCAAGAATAAGCCACATACTTCTTCGCATAATGTTGCTATCTTTCCCAATGGACTCCCAAGATATCTCATCTCAGTTCTGTTTGACTATACGTCTATAGTATTGTTGGCCCTTGACCAAACTTTGGAGATCCTTGGTCATTTTTTTACCTATTTTGGGACTTCGACAAGCTGTCAAAGGTGGAACGCAATTCAAAGTAAAGATTGTGGGATCTCAGCCACTTTTTAGGGAATTTTTGGGTTTTGGGCTTATGTAACAGGTATGGGATGTCAGCCCATGGGTTTACCCATGTTTAGGCCCATTTTGTAATGTATAAATAGGAATCTAGGTGATGTAAGTAAGAGCGCAAGGGGGTGATGCTAAGTGCTAAGGGAAAGTAAAGGTCAATTTTCTAAGTGCAAGTGATAGTTGTGCATGCTTTGTGCATATTGTCTGAGACTTGCAAGGCTAAGTGCAAGTAACTGTAAGAGACTGTGTAAGGGCTTGGTGCTATGAGGTGCGCACAGATATCATGTCCTCTGCGGAGTAGGATTTTGATGCTATGTTCTTGTAAGAAGCTTGACAGGAAGATAATAAAGAAGATAAGAGTTGGTGGACATAGCCACAAGCTAGGGGTGAACCACGTATATCCTGTGTTATGGTTTCTTTATGCATTTTGATTATTGCTTGGTGGCTTTGATGTGATTTATGCTTAGTGTTGTTATCTTTATGAATGTTAGAAGCATATAACATAATAGCTTAGTGCTCAATGATGTGAATGAATACTAGATATGATATGTTTCTTTATGTTAAGTGCTTAGATGTGTGGATCTGGTTGATTATTGTGTTACTCTGTAATTAGGGTTTTTATCTGCGAAGTAAATATTGGTTAAATACTGATGAATGGTAACTACTAAGTGCTTTGTTAGAGTATTGTAATCACATATACGTGTCCCAGCTAAGGTTGGAGACACTAGAGTCCTGCAACCAACCCTTCCTCTACCTCGGGTGAGACTTCATCTGCTTCGCAGGTGTTGCTGAAAGGGTCAGTAGTTAGGATTTTGTTGGTGCGCTATTGAAGCATTGAACCCTGGGATTTCCCCTATGCCAACAAATGGTTTCATTGACAGGACCTGAAACTGTGATTGTTGGGAACTGAAGAAAAGAAAGAAATATATGTATGTATATTTGTTGCTTTATTACGTAGTATTCTACTTGACTTGTGAAATATCTGTCCTAAGAAAATAATTCCAATCCGAAGAAAAGAGGTAAGATCTGAAATCTTTGTGCCCTAATAAAGGTAAAGTGATTTGTTTTTTATTAAAGAGGTAAGACCTGAAAGCTTTGTGCTCTGTTAAAGGTAAGATAAGTGGAAATTTTTGCTTCAATAGTATGGATCTAGGTATGTTTGATAAAAAAATTCCTAGTCTGAAAACTAGGGTAGAACTAGAAGAAAGAAGGTTTGATATGAGTATATCTGATAGAAATAATGAAGGATATGTTTGGACTAACAAATGGATGCAGGATCCTAGGAAGAATTTTTAGCAGGTTAGTTACTATGATCCTAGTGTGCAGTACAATAAAGGTTGGGGATCATTTAAGAGAAAGAGAGGATTAACCCTTTGTTATAGTTGTACAAGACCAGGCCATCTTGATAAGGGTTTCCCTGATAGACGACCTAGTTGTCTTTTTTGTAAAGCTATGGACCATGAAGTACTAGATTTCCCTAGAATGATTGCTAAACTTGAAAGAATGAATATGGAACAAGATAAACATGATAAAGACTCAGAAATTAAGACTATGGAAGAACCCTAGAAAGGATCAGAGACTGTATTGTTAGAAATAAAATAAACCTTGAATGATCATAGAGACATCAATCTATCAAAGATCTTAAAATACAAGGAATGCATAGAAGCAAGAATAGGATACTTCGACATAGACTGTGTTTTGGACGAGGAAACACAGGTGAATGTGATTACAGAAAGTATTTGGGAAATTTTGGGAAGGCCTGTTATGGTTCCTTCATTGGGAGGAATAAGATTATTTAGAGGAAAGCTAATAACCCTATGTGGAAGACTTACCCAAATATCTATGAGTTCTCATGGAACTTCAACAAAGGAATAATTTGAGATTATTAAATTTGTTGAGAACAATGCCCCATTTGCTTTATTACTAGGAAAACCATGGATTGAGAAAGATCAGATCCGAAGACAAGAAGAAGAATCCCTAGAACAGAAAAAGAAAGCATTAAAAGATTTCATGACTAGGAGAATAGCACACTTGATAGAGGAACAGGTCAAAGACCAGAGACTTGGGTGTCGAGGTTGAAAGAACGCGAGAAAATAAAGAACTTACCCTAGACAACGAAGAAGTATTACCCTTGAACCTTATGAAAGATCATCATCAATGTGACGTTATTATGCCAAGAGAATATAATAATCATAATGGGAAGAGGAACCTAGTAATGCATATCACAGGGAATAAGGATAGAAAGCTCAACAAGAAGAAAGAAAAGTTGAAGAAATTACAGGAAGTTGCAGAGAAGACTTCGCAGAAGGAAGGTCTCCAGAATTTGAACTTCACCTGAATATCAGAGCAACTCATATTGGCACTTCGCCATGGCAGAGTGATATGACCGTTGGAGGCATTATAACCATTAGATTGACATTCTTGAATGTTTAGAACAACAATTATGATCAGAAATCTCATCATCGGACCGTTGGGACCGCGTCATAACGGACAAAACTGCATTGATGAAGGATTCTTGTCCGTTGGAAGGATCTGTTACATCGTTGTCTACTTATCCTGTCGACTATTGCACCGAGCACACTTTCATGAATTGTATCTGAGCCAACTAGAGAAATCATTGTTACTATGTTGTGCTTATTGAGACCTTGCCATCCATTCTATTGCATTGAGAAATGGTTCATCAGCCAGAGATATCCAATCTCAAGCATGCATGTCAGACGAGCTCAATGCTATGGAAAAGTTAGTCGAGGAAATTTTAATTGATCTAATGGTAGAGAGAGTGATGTATGCAGGATTTCAAGCCTCATTGATGAGAGGAATAACATAGGAATAACATATCCACTGAAGAAAATAAATGTTTCCCCCATGAAACCTACATCGCGGAAAAATCCAAAGCTAGTAAGACAAAGCTATAGACTGTGCTCATGGTGGATGACTTCGACTTCATTATCGTAGATGTTTCAGATGCCTCGAAAGATATTTTGTAGAGAACCAAAGAAAAACAAGAGGCTATGTATGATAGAATTGAGACAGAGCTAAGGGATTTCCAACAAGCCCTTCAATCCCGCCGCGCAACGTCCACTGCGCCCCCGCCCTCAGAGGAATAGAGTTGGGAGATGAGCCTACCCAACTCTGTAGAATAGCTAACACCACTGAAGCTCACCTTCGTCGCGTGAAAGAAGAGAAAGACTAGGCCACAGTGGCTCTGAAGAAAGCACAAGAGAAAGTGATAGAGCAATGCAGGGTTGCGAAGCAGGAGAAGGCTGCCCTCCAAACAAAGTTCGAACATGAGAAAGTGCAGATCCAGCAAGAGAAAGAAAAGTTTCTTGCGGAACAGATTGGAATCAAAGAATTATTGAACATAACACTTTGCTCTGTGATGGGCTTAGAACAACTGGCCGAATATCCAGTAGAGCATCAAGTGGAAAGGCTTGCTGAAGCCATTAAACAACTTCAACAAAGAATAATAGATCTAGAGATACAAATAGTGCCAATCACTCTGCATGATGTGCGGGATCAAAGAGAAGCAACTGCTCAAAGCGTAGTTGAGAGAATAAAGGCCTTCACCATGCAATGTAAAATGCTAAGTGATCGCAACGCTTATACTTATGAGAGACTCACTGAGGATCCCGAACTAAAGACACTAAAGTCACAACTCCGGGAGGCCAAGAAGCAAGCAACAATAGTTTAGACATAGTTGAATCTCTTTCCAGAACTTGTGAGAATGAAACGATCCCAGGAACAATGCACTATCCAACAAAAAGTCCCTACCATACAAAGAAAAGTCATAGAAGTGACTTAGAGGCTCCAACCATCCCAGGACATAGCTTGCCAACTGTTTGAAGAGATTGAAGGATGAGGAGCAGAACTAGAACAAGTAGTCACTACAGTTGAGAAATGATTGGAAGGACCTGTGAACGAGGTAGTTCTTCAGGAGTTCACTGAGAAGGAGGCCTTGACACAAAAACAGGTCGAAGTCGCTCGAACCAAGCTCAAGGATTTTGAGGCAGAATTGACCAAAGAAAAGTGACTCGGGATGAGTCACAGGTGAGTGTTGGGGGCCTGTTGACTCTTGAACAAGATTTGGATATCCTTGGTCAGGTTTAACCTATTTTGGGAATTTGACAGGCTGTCGAAGGTGGAGTGCAAGTTGAAGTGGAGATCGCAGGATCTCTGTTACAAGGGAAAAACTCTCTATGGCCAGGGTAAATCACAACAGATAGGTATGATTTCAAAAATCTACTCAATTCCAACATATAATATATAAACCAATGTGCAAGCGAGATAAGAAAGAAGACTACCTCGTTCCAACGTTTGATGATGTTCCACTGTTGA